>CM052659.1:6028113-6072814 GCA_028533165.1 Leontopithecus rosalia
CCCGCCAAATGTCAGTCTGATTGGTCCTTTTTGAGGTGATTCTTTGGGTATACAGGGGTCAGGGAGCTGCTTGAGGAGACGGTCTGTACTTTATAGGAGCTCAAGTGCTGTTCTGTGAGCTCCATTGTTCATTCAGTGTTGCTAGGCAAGTACGTTTAAGTGTGTTGTGGCAGAACTCATGAAACCGGTTTTTTTCCTCAGATGCTCTGTCTCGGGGAGTTAGGGCTTTATTTGTGAGTATCCGTTGCGCTGTCCTGCCCAGCTAGGAGGCAGTCTAGTCACTATTTGGCTGCCAAGGCTCCGCCCTGCTGGCGTGAGGTTCGTGCTTTTGCTGTGGGCTCCGTCCTGCTGTTTTGGACTCCACCCTGCTGACGTAGGCTCCGCCCTGCTGACGTGGGCTCTGCCCTGTTGGCGGAGTCTCTCTGTTATTGCGGGTTGCCTCGGCAACAGCTGACTGGGTCAGCAATGGGCGGGTACCTCAGTAGGGGCCGAAGCTCTCGGCAATGGTGGACGCCCCTCCCCCACTGAGCTGCACAGCCGTGGCTTCAGCTGCTCCCTCAGTGGAACTCTCAACCCCGGGCACTCCGAGTCGCCGTATTGCTTGTCCCTGTGGGGATGGGACCCGTTGAGCCTGATCACTTGGCTCCCTGCCTCCGAGCCTTTTTGCTTTTTTTTTTTTTTTTTAAGTTGTAGGGTTGACTCTCTCCCGGGTGCCTCAGCCGCCGGCCGAAAGGGCACCGGGATCTGTGTGATTTCCCGTGCAGCGACCCGCTGCGCTGGTTCACAATTCACCTCCCAGAAATCTGGTCTGGTTCACCGTCCAAAACCCGTTCAATCAGATGAACATGGCCATCTGCCCTCCCAAGTCTCAAATTGCCGGTTTAACAGGGCGCCCAGACCCGTGTGTTTTGTGAGTCGTGCCGCTGCTCCGCGGCGCCAGCTGCCTGGCTGTGCCAGCAGATACCGCTGTGCTTCCATCCTGTGTCCCTCTTAAACCTGGGCTTTTCCCCGCTCTGTGGGCTATAAAGATCCGTCTGGAAATGCGGTGTGAACTCACCCTCTGCATCTTGACTGACAGCTGCAGTCGTCAGTTGTTTCTAGAGTGCCATCTTCCTCCCTCCCCGTGTCATTTTATCAGGATTAAATGGTGTAAGGCAAGCTTGTCTAACCCTCGGTGTATAGGCCGCATGTGGCCCAGGACGGCTTTGAATACAGCCCAACACAAGTTCGTAAACTTTCTTAAAACGTTACGAGATTTGTTATTTGTTTTTTGTTTTAGCCCATCAGGTATCATTAGTATTAGTATATTTTATGTGTGGCCCAAGACAACTATTCTTCTTCCAATGTGGCCCAGGGAAGCCAAAAGATTGGACACCCATGGTGTAAGAGATGAAGGTTAATTCAAGACCATAGTAAAAGAAATACTACAGTCCAGTGATTGAGGCTGGGATGGTCAGGGAAGACTTTATCAAGAAGAAAGTACAAACTACCCCGAACAGAACTGGCATGAGGAAAGCGAAGAGATGGGAAATGGCACAGTTAGGGAACAGGTAAGAGTATGTGGCCTAATTATGTTGTTACAGATACCTGAAGAGCTACAACATTCCAGCTTTGAAAAGAAAGTGTATCTCCTATACAAATACAACTTCTTCATCCTCAGAAGAAGACAAACAGAACCACAAGGCAGACGATGTCCAGGCCTTACAGGGTAACAAGAATGCCCCTCGGAGTTAAATTAAAAGAACTGTAAATACATCCTTCCTATTCCTCTTTAATGTCTAATCTTTATTTTGTTGTAAGCATAAAATTCTGGTTTCATGTGACTGCTTTATGGCCAATAAGGTTTAATTTCTCATTTACAAACTTCTGTAAACTGGGTCTTAGGTAAATTTCTTGTTGGGAATTTTTCTTTTCACTGTCATTTCCTCTTATATCACCAGCTGGTTTGCAAATCCCAGCCATACCTAAGCCAGAAATGCCAACAAATGGACGGTCCACAGACACACGAGGAGCAGCTCCACAGATCCTGTCCACGACAGTGCTGAGCTTGGGGTCGGGCATGAGCCCGTGTGGTTACAGCAGCACCATTGTCCACGTCCCACCCGCAGAGACAGGTACCACACTCGCCTCTGACTTTGAAAACATATTCAACTTTAACTACATTGTGATGAGAAAACAAAAGTCATGAATACCATTTGCTCAGTTACAACTTCTAAATTACGTGTGTTTCTTGCTTTAATTCAGTTAAAGTATTTCTGGAAACGTTGTCATGTTTTTGTCAGTTACATATTTTGGACCTTATTTCTCAGTTACGTTATTTGTCAATGAAATCAGTTGACGCATACTAAGCACTTAGTAGAGTACCTAGTAGGTAGGTAGCACTCTATTGCTGTTACTCATTATTAATGCAATTATTGATGGGACTGTGTTAGGTTACCTCGTTGCTGACTTGTAAACAGTGGGCCTGCGTTTTGCCCATTCTCATGGGCTGTGTGATACCGGGCAAATTAAGTTACTTTACCTATTTGTGCCTTAATTGTTCCACACATAAAATGAAGATATTAACTTGCAAGGGAATACATTTGTGATCATGGTCCTCAGACGTAACTCATTAGAGTCAGAATGTAAACTGAGGGAATGAATATGAGCCTTTCAGAAAGCAAAAGACATAGAGATAAGGTTTTGGGCTCTATTTCTGCTTTTTCTCTGTGGAATAAAGATGTGGCCTGTACATGTTGAGGCTGATCTAAGATCAGGAGAAACTAATACCAGTAAAAATTTCCTAAAGCACATGGACCTTAGTATAAATTCATTAGAAACAGTAATATAAAAGCAGAGTACAGAAAGCAGAGTGGCAGAGTCAAAAAAGAGCTTTTATTCTATTATTTTTGTATTTTTAGGAGAGGCGGGGTTTAAATCCTGTATAGTTGTGATGAGCTTAGTCACACATATATTCAGATTTTTGTATTTGTGTGATAGCAATGAATAGAGTACTTTTAAAACTCTTCATTTCACACCATAATCACTTGGTAAATTATTCTCCCGGCTTCTTTTTATTTCTTTATTGCTGCCTGTCCCTTGACTTTTTCATTGCTCGTAATAATTTGGGTCGATGAAGGATTGGTGACAAATATGTTAAATTGGGTTTTCACATGATCTCTACTTTATCTTTGCTAGTCTTCAATGGCATATCAGCCAGTATGCATTGAGCCATTTCTGTGTGCTCTTAGTTCTTCATTAGGATGATCTCATTAAATCCTTCCAACAATATGTGAGATGGAGAACATAGTACTGACAGGAGAACTGTGGATTGGTGGGGAAAGACCAGAGAGCATTACGTTTCTGATTAGTCAAAAGTAGAGCATCACTGGACCTGAGCTAGCCCCTCCAGACAGGAGCATATGCAGATTTTTAATATTCTGCATTCCTGTGTGGCCGTGTAGCTGTTCACAGTACAGCCTATACAGGAAGGGAGGGTCTCACCCAGTAGAGAAAGCTTTTTTTGGGCCAGGCGCGGTGGCTTACGCCAGTAATCCCAGCACTTTGGGAGACTGAGGCAGGTGGATAACAAGGTCAGGAGATCAAGACCATCTTGGCCAACATGGTGGAACCCCGCCTCTCCTAAAAATACAAAAAAATAATAGAATAAAAGCTCTTTTTTGACTCTGCCACTCTGCTTTCTGTACTCTGCTTTTATATTACTGTTTCTAATGAATTTATACTAAGGTCCATGTGCTTTAGGAAATTTTTACTGGTATTAGTTTCTCCTAATCTTAGATCAGCCTCAACATGTACAGGCCACATCTTTATTCCACAGAGAAAAAGCAGAAATAGAGCCCAAATGTTCCAAAAACCTTATCTCTATGTCTTTTGCTTTCTGAAAAGCTCAAATTCGTTCCCTCAGTTTACATTCTGACTCTAATGAGTTACGTCTGAGGACCATGATCACAAATGTATTCCCTTGCAAGTTAATATCTTCATTTTATGTGTGGAACAATTAAGGCACAAATAGGTAAAGTAACTTAACTTGCCCAGTATCACACAGCCCACGAGTAGTAGTAGAGTAAGGAATCGATTATTGACCATTAGTCTCCAGGAGTCATTGCCATTATAGATATTTTGAACCTAAAGCAGGATCTAATTAAGATGGAATGTAGGCCAGGCACAGTGGCTCATGCATGTAATCCCAGCACTTTGGGAGGCCAAGGCAGGCAGATCACCTGAGGTCAGGAGTTTGAGTTTGCCTGGGCAACTTGGTGAGACCCTGTCTACAAAAAATAAATTTTTTTTTTTTGAGACGGAGTTTCGCTCTTGTTACCCAGGCTGGGGTGCAATGACATGATCTCGGCTCACTGCAAGCTCTGCCTCCTGGGTTCAGGCAATTCTCCTGCCTCAGCCTCCTGAGTAGCTGGGATTACAGGCACGTGCCAACATGCCCAGCTAATTTTTTGTATTTTTAGTAGAGACAGGGTTTCACCATGTTGACCAGGATGGTCTCCATCTCTTGACCTCGTGATCCACCTGCCTCGGCCTCCCAGAGTGCTGGGATTACAGGTGTGAGCCACCGCACCCGGCCAATTTTTTTTTTTTTTTTAAGTCAGAGTCTCACTCTGTCATCCAAGCTAGAGTGCAGTGATGCGATCTCAGCTCACTGCAGCCTCTGCCTCCAAGGTTCAAGCGATTCTACTCCCTCAGTCTCCCAAGTAGCTGGGATTTCAGGCACGTGCCACCACACACCCAACTAATTTTTGTATTTTTAGTAGAGACAGGGTTTTACTATGTTGGCCAGGCTGGTCTTGAACTCCTGACCTTAGGTGATCTGCCTGCCTCGGCCTCCCAAAATGCTGGGATTACAGGCGTGATCCATTGCTCCCAGCCCTAAAATGATTTTTTAAAAGATGGTATATGAGATACAATGGCTAAAAAGCCAATCAATAAAATGAAATTTTGAAATATACTCAAAAAAGAAGGGCAGGAAAGGAGGATAAACAAAAAAGAAGAAGCGAGAACAAACCGAATAACAAGAGAATAGCTCTAAATCCAGCTCCATCAGTAATGACATAAAATTGACTTAGCACTTCAATTAAAAGGCAAAAATTGGACCAAGCATAGTGGTTCACACCTGTAACCTCAGGGACTCAGGAAGCTGAAGAGGTAAGAAGAGACCAGCCTGGGCAATATAGCGAAACCCCATCTCTACAAAAAAATGTTTTAAGTTAGCCAGGTGTGACCCACACCTGTAATCCCAGCTACTTGGAAGGCAGAGGCAGGAGGATCAGTTGAGCCTAGTTTGAGCCCATCTTGAGTTCAGTGCTCCAGTGAGCTCTGATCACATTACTGTACTCCAGCCTGAGTGACAAAGCAAGACCCTGACCCTCTAAAAATAAGTAAATACATAAAAGGCGAAAACTCTCAAAAACAGATTTAAAAAAATCAAGACCTAACTATATGCTGTCCGTAGAGTACAATTAAAATTCACCAATGGGTTGAAAATAAATGAATGGAAAAAGATGTACAAGTCAAACAGTAAGCATAAGATAATATGTGCAAAGTAGATTTCAGGACAGTCATTTCATAATGACACAGCAGTCAATTCAGGAAGACATACCAGTCAGAAATGTGTATTCACTAATAACAGAGCTTTGAAAGCTCCGAAGCAAAAATGTGG
Organism: Leontopithecus rosalia; assembly: GCA_028533165.1. NCBI lineage: Eukaryota > Metazoa > Chordata > Mammalia > Primates > Cebidae > Leontopithecus > Leontopithecus rosalia. Next base: position 6,033,782 of record CM052659.1, read on the forward strand.
AAATAGACTTTCCATAATTCCATTTGGAAAGTCGTACACTCCCTCTCTACAATTGATAAAAATATATAGAGAAAAAATTAAGTAAAGAAACATGATCTTTGCAATACTATCAACCACCTTGATCTAATTGAGACTTAGAGAACATGAGACCTAATAACTGCATAATACACGGTCTTTTCAAGTACGCACAGTATGTTCACTGAGAAATAAGACATGTTGAGCTGTACTGTGTCTCAGATTTTAAAGGATTGATGATGTGGTGTGTAAACTGTTCTCTGGCTAGTGTATTAAATTAAAAATCAGTATATTTAAACCCAAATATTGAGAAGTCAGACAACACATTTCTAAACCTGTGATTCAAAAAAGAAATCACAAAGAAAATTAGAAAATATTTCCATATCACTGATACTGAAAGTATAGCTTACCAAAAAGTATGGGATACCGCTAAAAACGGGGCTTGTAAGATCAGTAGCTTTAAAATGCTGTTAGAGAAGAGATGTCTCAAATCAGTGATGTAAAGTTACGGTTTAAAAAGTTAGCCAAGGAAGAGTGAAGTAAGCCCAAGATGCAATGAAGGAAATAGTAAAGACGAAAGCAAAAGCCAATAAAATAGAAAAACATAGAGAAATTTAAAGCTAAAAGTTGGTTCTTTGAAAAGATGAACAAAATTGATAAACCCCTTATCCCAGTAGAGTGGTCTTAGTTCATTTGGCTGTACAGTACGTCTTGAAATCAGCTAGTATAAATCCTTCAACTTGATTCTTTTCCAGGGTTGCTTTGAATATGCTAGGTCTTTTGTCTGCATAAATTGTAGACTCAGTTTCTCAGTATGTTTATTCCTTACTATGGGGTTGTATTTTCCTGCTTCTTTGTGTGCCTGGTGATTTTTTTTAATTGGATGCCAGATACTGTGAATAGGTACCAGATGCTTTTGTATTCCTGTAAATATTCTTGATCTTTATTCTGGGCAGCTGTTACGTTACCTGGAAACAGATTGATCCTTTCAGGTTTTGTTTTTTAAATTTGTTAGGCAAGACAAATATTGTGTAGTCTAGGCCTGTTTTTTCTCTGCTACCAAGGCAAGACCCTCCTGAGTGCTCCATGTGGTGCCTCAGGAGTGAGGAGATTCTCTATTCTGGCGATGGGAGCCGGCACTGTTCTGCAGCTCTTGTGAGCTTCGGCTCTTATTCCTGCTAGTCCTGTCAGGTGGTTTTTACTTCCCATGAATGCCTTGGAAAGTCCTTGGAAACCCTCCAGGCTGTGCCCTGGGGCACCCCTCAGGCTCACCGCCCTTGTTTCTTATCCTTGGGGGTCACTTTCCTTCAGTGTCTGAAACCTATTGCCTTATATATTTTGGCCATTTTTTTAAAAATCTCAGACAGGAAGGTAAGTTTGGTCCCTGTTACTCCAACTTGGCTAGAAGTGAAGCCCCTGCGGTGTTACAGGCCACTGCCAGGTGTGGAGTGGGGCCAAACCACCTGGATACCGCACCACAGAGGCGGACCAGCATAGATGTCCACCTCTACAGTGTCCACCACAAAATCTTGTTTTTAGAAGAACTAGTCCACCCCAAAATATATACAACTATTCTATATCAATAAAAGAAAATTCAATGTACAACTATTCTGTATCAATAATAAATAGTTAAATAACCAGATAAAAAAGAGGCAACCCAAAATCCATCCATAGATGCTCACTTTAGTAAACTGTTATGCATATAAAATGGAATTCCACAGCAGTGTAGAAGTATGAGACAACTGTCTAGGCATTGATAAAGTTCTCCAAGGGATACTGTAAAGTGAAAAAGGTGCCTTTGGGTAAGATGGGACCAGGGAGGAAGATAATCTGTATTCATGCTTGTTCATATGTAATAAAGAAACTGGAAGGGCCAGGTGCAGTGGCTTATGCTTATAATCCCGGCACTTTGGGAGGCCAAGGTGGGTGGATCACCTGAGGTCAAGAGTTTTAGACCAGCCTGGCCAACATGGTGAAAACCCCATCTTTACTATAAACTACAAAATTAGCCAGGCATGGTGGCATGTGCCTGAAATCTCAGCTTCTTGGGAAGCTGAGGCAGGAGAATCACTTGAACTCAGGAAGCAGAGGTTGCAGGGAGCCAAGTTAGCACCATTGCACTCCAGCCTGGGCAATAAGAGCGACACTCCATCTCAAACAAAAAATTAAATAGATAAATATAAAACTTAGCCAGGTGTGGTGGTACACACCTATAGTCCCAGCTACTCGGAGGCTGAGGCAGAATCGCTTGAACCCAGGGAGGTGGTGGTTGCAGTGAGCCAAGATCACGCCACTGCTCTCCAGCCTGACAACAGAGCAAGACTTGACTCCAGCGGAATGGTCTTCTGCAAGGGAAACAAATGAGAACTAGACAGCATGGACAGGGGTGAGGATAATTTACTACGTGTCATTTTTAATATTTGATGATTTTGAACCACATGAATATATTACCTATTTAAAAAATAAATTCAAAGATAAGAAATTTTGAAGAATTCAGGGAGAGAAAAATGTTTACAATAAAAGCAAGATTTAAATAAATATGTGCATATTATTACAACTGTGAAATGTGTGTGCATTTGTGCAAAGAATATAAAGGAAGACAGAAAATGAAGAATTTCTGTGCTAGGCTAATGAAGTTTTTTGGTATTCCTGCAGTTGTACTAATGTTTGTAAAAATGTTAACTGAAAGGCAGTTAACAAAGTAAAATAAATAAATACAAGTAATTGATAGAAATTAAAATTAAATACATCTTCTTCCACCTCAGCCAGGGATGACACCCTCATGTGTGAGCCCAGGACCCTGAACATGCGGCCAGCCCCTTTGACCTCGGAAGAATTTAAACACGTGGGGCTCACTGCGGCTGTTCTGTCGGCACACACCCAAAAGGAAGAGCAGAATTATGTTGATAAATTCCGAGAAAAGATCCTGTCATCACCCTACAGCTCCTATCTTCAGCAAGAAAGCAGGAGCAAAGCTAAATATTCATATTTTCAAGGTAGGTGAGTTTTTAAAAATAAATGCCATTTATTTATTGGCATTTATATTTATTTTTGGCATTTATTGCCATTTATTTATTGGCAAGGCATGGTGGCTCATGCCTGTAATCCCAGCACTTTGGGAGGCCGAGGCAGGCAGATTACAGGGTCAAGGATCAAGACCATCCTGGCCAACATGGTGAAAACCCTGTCTCTACTAAAATAAAAAATTAACGGAACATGGTGGCGGGCACCTGTAGTCCCAGCTACTTGGGAGCCTGACGCAGGAGAATCGCTTGAACCCAAGAGGTGGAGATTGTGGTGAGCTGAGATCCTGCCACTGCTCTTCAGCCTGGTGACAGGGAGACTCCGTCTCAAAAATAAATAAATGCCATCAATCTATGTAGATGTTATAAATTATATCTAAGGACTCGGAGATAAGGAGTGAACAATAGGAGTTTTACCTTTAAGAAACTGATGGGGAGATGCTGAAACAATCTATTTATATCAACAGTTTCTCTAGGCTCTTTCTTAGATCCTGTATCTGAGAAACTTTTTTTTCATGAGAAACTGATCAAGAGATGCTGAAATAAGTTTACTTGATAGCAATGATTTTTACCCAGAATTTTGTTCGTCTTTTTTAGAGCCACTTTTTGCCATTCTGGTAGTATTGGCAAATGGGCATTCCTTTGTCAGCTATTTATAAAGTACCTGTAAATGGCATCCTTCTCTTCTTTTTGGGTTTAATTTTCCATAATTTGCTTCTACCTTTATCCTTCCAGGAGATTCGACTTACAAGGAGACTTGGTCAGCCTGCTGCAGGAAACGGAAGCACAAGCGGAAGAAGATGCTGGAGCCACCGGACAGCAGCAGCTCGAACGCAGGCGCCGGTCCCCGTAGGGGAGCGCATCTGAACGCACAGCCCTGCTGCCCCTCCGCAGCCTCTTCCCGGCACTCCTCAGGCCCGACCTTCCCACCTGCTGCCATGGTACCCAGCCAGGCCCCTTATCTCGTCCCGGCGTTTCCCCTCCCAGCCGTGACCTGTTCCGGAAGAGAATATGCTGCCCCCAGAACTGCACCGGAAGTCCTGCCTGGGCCGTCCTCATTCAAGGACCAGCAGACTTGCCCAGCTTCCCCTTCTCCTTACTTGGATACTTTTATGACCGTTTTCCTGCCTGACCCCTCTGTCTGCCCTCTGTTGTCGCCATCGTTCTTTCCATGTCCATTCCTGGGGGTGACAGCCTCTTCTGCAATATTACCCTCAATGTCAGCAGTGACTCCAAACCTGGACCCACCCCCTTCAGTCACCAACCAAAGGAGAGAGGAGGAAAAGTGGGAGGCACAAGGTAGCGAGGGGCACCCATTCATTTCCTCAAGGAGCAGCTCGCCCTTGCAGTTAAACTTACTTCGGGAAGAGATGCCCAGACCCTCTGAATCTCCAGATGAGGTAAGAAGGAACACGTGCCCACAGCTGAGTATGTAAGTGATGCTCATTTTCAACACTCAAATGACAAAGTAAATAACCTTACTAAAGTTAAGGTGCTTGCATTGGGACTCAGCACTGACATCCTCAGTGGGTAATCCGCATGGCTACTGTGAGTGGGCCCGTTAGCCTAATTATGTGTAAACACGAAACACACATACCTGGCTGTTTGGAAAGTAGACATCAAAGAATCGTCTGGATTCTGGATTCTTACTTTGTGAGGTTTTTCCCAAAGTGCTATCTTTCAAGTTTTCATGTGAACTGAATTCCCTCCACTTTTTAAAATTCGATCCAGGTATTACCCTTAAGTGTTCATTGCCTATAATACATATTTGCTTACCTACAACTGGGGTTATGTCTGGTAAGATGGGAATAAGCCATACTGACAATTTATCGATTGTACTTCTTCATGTACCGTCACAGGACAACAGGTGTGTATGAAGCAGTAGCAGCTACTTTATTTGTATTATCAGCAGAGAAGGCAGTTTACAGTTTCACACTTAAACATGTCATCTTTTCAAAATCAAAAGTTTTTTTTGGGCTGCTTCCTTTAACTTTTCATCCCTTTACCTAGAAAGCCATCCTCAGGTTTATTTAGCAGGTTAAACTTTGGAATATGACATTCCTGTGTAGAATCCAAGGCAAGTGTGAATATCTACACAAATTTTCTTTGACCTTTAAGGTTATGATACCCTCCTTTAAAAGATATTCAAAATATGTGATCCAAATCAAGAAAATATGCTCACTTTTGAAAGCCTGATATTAGCATACTTGCTAAAAATCTAAGGCAAGGGAATGTATTACGGTGAATAAAACCTGGGCTATGGAGTAAGACCTGGGTGCAAACCCCAGCTCTGTCACTTTAGGTAGATTCACTTAGACAAGTTATTTCACCTTTCTTTGCCTCTGTTTCCTTATTAGGAAAATGGAAAGGTGTATCCCTCATCGCTTACTCTGAGGGCTAAATGATGTGGTATTTATATAGTACTTCTCCCCAGGCAGTAGGCACTCCTAGAGAGCTGGAAGTTTGTTTCGTTCATTATTATATTCCTAGTGTTTGACACAGTGTTTAGAACATATAAAATGTTCAGTATGTATTTGCTGAGTAACAAAAGAATCACCTGTGGGGTGCCTGGCAGGTAGTAGGTACTGAGAAAGTAGTAGTGCCTTCATATCACTTACAAAGGAACTTACTCTTAGAGCAAGGCTAGAAAGCTTTTACTTCTTAGTTATATATATAAATTTTATTCCCTTTAATATGTGAAGTTGGAGATCTGCCAGTTACAGTAGTCTCCCTTACCCAGGGGATATGTTTCAGACCCTGGGGGATGTCGGGGACCACGGATAGTTCTGAACGCTATATACTGTGTGTTTTTCCTTTACATACTATCCATACCTATGGTAAAGTTTCATTTATAAATTAAGAACGGTAAGAGTTTAACAGCCGTGACTAATAATAACATAGGACAGTTATAGCAGTATACTCATCACAGTTTCACGGGTAGAAGATTCATTCTTCCTAAGATTTTAGCACCCTCAGCATATGGGATTTTTCCTTTCCTTCTTGAGAACTTTCACCTTTTCACTTAAATGAAGTACTTTATGACTTATCTTTAGCATATCCCAGTTGGTGGCATCATTACTCTTGCCCTTTGGGGCCATTATTAAGTAAAGTAAGTGTTACTTGAACACAAGCACTATGATACCATGGCACTAGTCTGATAACCAAGACGACTACTGAGTGACTCACAGGTGGGTGGCACATACAGTGTGGCAGGAAGCAATGAGGCAGCTGAGGATTTCATGACACTACTCAGAATGGCTCGCAATTTTAAACTTAGGAACTGTTTCTGGAATTCCATTTACTGTTTTTGAACATTGGTTGGACACAGGTAACCGAAACTACAGAAAGCAAAACCATGAATAAAACCGTGAATACTGTATTTTGGGAAAAGAAGATTAAAGTGTCTTTTATGTGTCCTTACTTTCTAGCAGTGTGTTATAGACAACAGTGGCAGTGAGGGCAGTCCTGCTGCTACCCCTACACTGTCCACAGGATCATCTCCCGGGGAGACTCCATCGCATCCTACTGCCAGCATGCTGTCCACGGGATCACCTCCCAGGGAGACTCCATCCCATCCTACTGCCAGCGTGCTGTCCACGGGATCACCTCCCAGGGAGACTCCATCCCATCCTACTGCCAGCGAGCTGTCCCCAGGGTCACCTCCCAGGGAGACTCCATCACATCCTACTGCCAACGTACTGTCCATGGGATCACCTCCCAGGGAGACTCCATCGCATCCTACTGCCAGCATGCTGTCCACGGGATCACCTCCCAGGGAGACTCCATCCCATCCTACTGCCAGCGAGCTGTCCCCAGGGTCACCTCCCAGGGAGACTCCGTCACATCCTACTGCCAACGTACTGTCCATGGGATCACCTCCCAAGGAGACTACATCCCATCCTACTGCCAGCGTGCTGTCCCCGGGGTCACCTCCCGGGGAGACTCCACGCGGAACTGGTTCTGCAGCATCAGGTAATGGATCAGGACAACCAGTGTTTCAAACTCCATTCACTGTGTGACGAGCTCTCACTATGTACCCCAGGCACGGATGCAGCAGTGCAGGGTTTTTTGTTTTTTCCTTTTGTCAAAAAAAAATGGGGGCATATTTACACACAATCAGATTCACCGATTTTAGGAGTACAAACAAGAACTCTGACAGATGCGCACCTTAACGTAAGCACCACCACAATCATCACGTAGAACATTTCTGTCACCCCAAAAAGTTCTGTGACCCTCACCAGTCTGTCTCTGCCCTGACCTTTGGTCTCCTGGCAGGTACTGGTTTTCTTTGAAACACTTTAGTTTGCTTTTCCTATAATTTATGTATTGAATCAGACAGTATGCCATCTTTCCTATTAGGGTTCTTTCAGTTAGCATGGCGCTGTTGAGACGGGACACACCACCCGTGGCCCTTAAAGCTTGGGTCTGTGATCCAATTTGAGTTAATTTTTGTGTATGGTATGAGGAAGGGTCAATATACTTTCTTTACATTGGGATATCTAATTATTCCTGCCCCGTTTGTTTAAAGGATGAATCTTTCCCCCCCATTAAATTGCCATGACAACTTTGTTGAAAATAACTTGATCATATATGTGTGGGTCTATTTCTGGACTCTCTTCTGTTCCTCTGTATGGCCAGCTTTAGGCCAATACCACACTTTGGAGTAATGTAACTTTCAAGTAAGTCTTGAAGTCTGGTGAAGTAAGTCCCTCAACTTAATTCTTCTTTTCAAAATGATTTTGAATATTCTAGATCCTTCGTCTGTATAAATTATAGACTCCATTTCTCAGTTTCTAAAAAAAAAATCTTCTGGTGTTTTGATTGAAATTGTGTTGAATCTATAGATGATCAGTTTTCGAAGAATTATCTTCCTTATGATACTGATTATTTTGATTCACAAGTACGATTTCTCTATTTAGGTCTTTAACTCTTCTCAACAATGTTTTATAGTTTTCAGCCTGCAACTCTTAGACATATTTTGCTAAATTTATCTCTTAAGGATTTTATAATTGTTGATGCTATTGTAAATGGCTTTTAAAATTTTTGATTTTCAATTGTTTGTTGTTAGCATGTAGAAATTTAGTCAAATTATATATTTTTAACTTACATTCTGCAGTTTTGCTAAACTCACTTATTAGTTTTAGTTGCTCTTTTGTAGATTCTGCAGAACTTTTCTACACCGTCTTTATTATCTGCAAATAGAGTTTTACTTCTTTTTTTTCCGTCTGCTTATCTTGATTTGCCTGGTTCAGAGTCTTAAGGGGAAAGCAGTTAATGTTTCATCATTAAGTATGATGTTAAATGTAAGTTTTCCTTGAATGCCCTTATCAGATGGAGGAAGTTCCCTTCTACTGCTGCCCTGCTGAGATGCCTTTTCTGCTTCTGTAGAGATACTCATGTGGTTTTCCTCCTGTCTTCTATTACTGTGGTGAATTACCTCCATTTTCTGACAATAAATTAACCTTGCATTTGGTCATGGTCTTTTATCCTTTTTTATATGTTGTTGGATTATCTTTCTAATATTTTGTTACACATTATTGCATCTCTGCAGAATATTGGTCCATTTCCTTTCTTTACTCATAATGTCTTTGTCCGGTTTTTGTGTTGGTAATTCTGGCCTCAAAAAATGAGCTAGGAACTATTCTTTGCTATTCTGTTTTCTGGAAGAGTTTTGTGTTGAACTGTTATTACTTCTTTGTATGCTTGGTAGAATTTACCAGTGAATCTTTCTGGGCCTGGAGTTTTTCTCAGTGAGAAGGATTTTAACAACAAATTTAAATTCTCTAATAGATATAGGTCTAATCAGGTTATCAGTTTCTTAATGATCTTTGGTAATTTGTGTCTTCTATAAAATGTATCTATTTCATCTAATTTGTTGAGTGTATTGGCATAAAGTTTTAATAATATTCCCTTTTCTTATTAATGTCTGTGGGTTTTATAGTAATGTGCCTCTCTTACTGCTGATATTCGTATTTCTTCCTGATCAATCTGACTGTATGTTTATCAATTTTAATAACTTTTCAAAGAAGCAACTTTTGATCTCTGGGGGTTTTTTTCCTTTTTTTGTAGGGGGAGGGGGTTATTTTATTGATTGATGCTCTAATTTTTTTTCTTGAGACGGAGTCTCGCACTGCTGCCTGGGCTAGAGTGCAGTGATCTCAGCTCACTGCAGCCTTCACCTCCCAGGTTCAAGCGATTCTCCTGCCTCAGCCTCCTGAGTAACTGGGATTACAGGTGCCCACCACCATGCCCAGTTAATTTTTTTTATCTTTAGTAGAGATGGAGTTTCATCATGATTTGCCCACTTCAGCCTCTCAAAGTGCTGGGATTACAGGCATGAGCCACCACATCTGGCCTATGCTCTAATTTTTATTACTTCTTTTCTCTTTACTTTGGATTTTATTTGTTCTTTTTCTCATTTCTTAAGGTAGAAGCTTAGATAACTGAATTAAGGTTTTTTTCCCCCAATATAAACATTTAATGTTATTGAATGCTCTAACCATTGCATCCCTCAAATTTTGGTATGTTATATTTTTATTTTCATTCCGCTTTAATAGTTTTTTTTTTTTGAGCCGAGGTCTCACTTGACTGCCCAGGCTGGAGTGCAGTTGTATGACCCAGCTCACTGCAGCCTCAAACTCCTGGGCTCAACAGCCCTCTGACCTCAGCTTCCTGAGTAGCTGGGACTGCAGGCATATGCCACTGCACCTGGCCAGTCTAAAATATTTCTAATTCCACTTGTATTTTCTTCTTTGACCTTTGGGTTATTTAGAAAGGTTTGATTTCCTAATATTTGGAGGCTTTTTAGATATTTTTATTTTATTAATTTCTAATTTAAATGTAGTCAGAGAACATTTTTTTATATTTGTAAATTTACTGAGACATTGTGTAGTCATCTGGAAGTTGGTCCATCTTGATGAATGTTTCATGTGCATTTGAAAAGAGTGTGTGTTCTGCTGTTGTTGAGTTATGTGTTCTATAAATGTAAATTAGATCAAGTTGGTTGATGATGTTGATCCAACCTTCTCTATTTTAACTGATTTTCTTTCTGTTTTATAAGTTATTATGATATGGCTCTTATATGTCCAGCTATAATTGTGGATTTCTCTCTTTCTTATAGTGCAATGAGTATTTACAGTGTATATATTAGGTGTCTATACACTGAAGGTTATTATATCCTCTTGATGAATTTATCTCTTTTTTTTTATTTTTGAGACGGAGTCTCACTCTGTTGCCAGACCCAAGTGCCATGGCACAATCTCGGCTCACCGCAACCTCTGCCTCCCAGGTTAAAGCAATTCTCCTATCTCAGCCTCCCAAATAGCTGGGACTACAGGTGCATGCCACCATGCCCAGCTAATTTTTGTATTTTTGGTAGACACGGGGTTTCACCATGTTTGCCAGGATGGTCTCAATGTCTTGACCTCATGATCTGCCTTCCCAGAGTGCTGGGATTACAGGCGTGAGCCACCACCGCACCCAGCCAGATTGATCTCTTTGTCCTGAAATATGTCTTGCTTTGAAGTCTGCTTTGTCTGATATCAGTGTATCCAGTCCAGCTTTATTTTGATTAGTGTTTACATGGCATTTTTTTTAATAATAACTTTTATTGTTGTTGTTATAGAACAATGAAAATTCCTGTTAGGAATATAGGTTGCTGTTTACATTTAATTGTTCTCCTAAATATTTCAAGAAAGAAGTAAGTGGAGCTGTTGGGAAAGCCCATCGTGGACCTTTGGAGATTATCCTCTTGGTTCAGTCATCTCCACCACATATTTTTAAGAGTGTGATTTCATAGTCTCCAGAAGTATCCGATTTAATGGCTGAATATAGGGAGTAGCCATAGTGCTTCTTGAACTCTTTTCGAATGTCCAGTAGGTCAATTTCTGATCTGGACACTATTATTCTGTTCAGAGTAAACTCATCAGTTCCAGCACCCTTCAAAGCTCGATGCAGTCTTTCAGCTAAAAAGGCCGGCGTGTTCCTCACACAATGAACTATGGCCAACAGTAAGTCTTCAAAATGCCCAGATAATTCTCCTTTTATGCTGTCTGCAATGTCCTTTTGGCTGATAGTTCTGTACTCATCAGATGTTAGTTGTAGTTGAGGAAAGCTCCGTAAACACAGGATCTCAGTGAATTTGTCTTCATCTGTGCCCCATCTGTTCTCACCAGCATTATAGAGAATCTGGGCATCTTTTTTGGCCAGATGCTCATCCACTTTCAGACTTTTATCTCTTCTGCCATCTGCCAAAGTCAACAGAGCTTTCCGGAAGTCACCAGATGTTTCTGAACTAATGTCGTCTCCAAGACTCTTCTTGTATACTGTATAATAGGCTTGAGAGATCTCCTTCATTTGCCTGCTTGTCCTGGTCGTTAAGATTTCAATCAAGGCATCTTCGTTTGTTCCAGTACCCTTCATGGATTTCTTTAGCTGTTTTGCATCAAAGACTGCTGGTGGAGTCACTAGAGCCACCATGAGATGCTCAAAGTGGCCAGAGAGATCACCCTTCAAGTCATCTTTCAGCTCCTTTCCGTAAGCTGCTCGATATTCCTTAACAATCAGCTGCCGCTACGCATTTGACCTCTCAGTCAGAATGCTGGTGAGCATTTTCTCGTCGGTTCCAGTTCCTCTGATTGCCTTCCCAATAGCTTCAGCATCCACAGATGCGCTAAAGCCTGGATAATCTCTTACTGTTCCTCGGTGTCCAACCCACATAGATGCCATGATATCCCAACTTTGCCTTGAACTGAGATCGCACTAATCCCAAAGCGTGGTGGCGGGAAACTAGCGTGCGGGCGAACTCGGCATTTTGTATTTCATCTCTTTACTTTTAACTTATCTGTGTCTTTATATTTCAAGTGAGTCTCTTGTAACCGCCGCAGAGTTGGGTATTGCTTTCTATCCATGTGATGATCTCGGCCTTTTACTGCAGTGCTTGCTTAGACTACGTTTAATGTGACTGTCGATATGGTCAGGTTTAAATTAAATCTTTTGTCTTGTCGCTGTTTTCTGTTGGTCTCATCTGCCCTTTCTTTTTTTCCTCCTACTCCTCCTTTTGGGTTGTGTATTGGCTTTGCAAGTATACCGATTTTTTTTAAGTTTTTGCTCTAGGATTTACTTTTGTTTTTTAATTTTTATTTTTTCTTGGAGACTGAGTCTCGCTCTGTTGCCCAGGCTGGAGTGCAATGGCATGATCTTGGCTCACTGCAGCCTCCACCTCCCAGGTTCAAGCTATTCTCCTGCCTTGCCTCAGCTTCCCAACTAGCCGGTACTACAGACATGTGCCACCACACCCAGCTGATTTTTTGTATTTTTAGTGGAGACAGTGTTTCACCGTGTTGGCCAGGCTGGTCTCAAACTTCTGACCTCAGGTGATCTGCCCACCTCAGCTTCCCAAAGTGCTGGGATTACAGGTGTGAGCCACCGTGCCCGGCCTGCTCTAGGATTTACAGTGTACGCCTTTTACGTATCACAGTTTACCTTCAAATATTATACCTATTGTATCACTTTATATATTAGAACCTTAAAATGGAGTACTTCCATTTCCCCCTTGTCTTTGTGCTGTTTTTGTCATCCTTTTAAAGTGTAAAACCCACAATAACATTGTTAGTATTTTTGCTTTAAACAGTAATAACCTTTTAAAGTTTTCTTGTGTGGGTGTTTTGTTGTTGTCGTTGTGTTTTTTGACAGGGTCTCACTCTGTTACCCAGGCTAGAGTGTGCTGGTGCAATCATAGCTCACTGTAGCCTCAAACGCCTGAAACAAGTGATCCTTCAGCCTCAGCCTCCTGATTAGGTGGGACTGCAGGCACGCACCACCATGCTCAGCTGATTTTTTATTTTTATGGAGATGGGATCTCACTATGTTGCCCAGGCTGGTTTCGGACTCTAGGCCTCAAGCAATGGTCTCATCTTGGTCTCCCAAAGTGCCAGGATTACAGGTGTAAGCCACCACGCCCAACCTAAAGATATTTTTTAGTGAGGAAAATTTTTTATTAACATTTACCCATATATTTAGTTTTAAAAAAAAATTAGACAAATCTTTTTGTTTTGTATTTTTAATTCCTTCAGAGTCTGTGAGAAGGATCTAGAAGAGTCAAATGCAAGATAGGAAAGGAATGATCCTAAGGCTTCATAAGCAGCAATAAAAGTATGGTCTTTGGGTTGAAGTTTCTCTCTTGTGACAGGAGGAAGGTGAGGAGGGAGTACATATGTGATTAATTGTGTATATTTGGTATCGTGAAGCTGAGCAATTTGCTTTCTGATGCCTCCTTTTTTCTTTGTAAAATAGGTGAGAGTGAGGGAGGAAATAGAGAATTTGAAAATAATCATTGCTGGGATAGGTTAGTGCATGGACCAGAGGATGGTAGCAGGATTCCTAGGCATTTTGATGGTCCATTTGAGGTGGGGATGATGAATTTATTGTAGAAACACTGTACCCCACATGTGACTCTTTCCGTGCATTTGGCTACTTTGGTTTAGGTAAGAACAAAGCCAATAATTGGCTTTATTGGAGTTGGCATTTGGACTGTTATGAAAAGTCAGAGGGAAAAAGAAGTCTAAGGTATTGCAAGTCGTGTTACTGAAGGACGGACTGAGGACTTAGGCTGAATAATGAAGGAACTAGCGGAAGACTGAGATAAATTTGTGGTTGAAATAATTGAACAAGCCAATGAGAAAGTGAAGCTGAGATGTTAATGATTTTGGAGATGGAACAGTTACGGGTGATGATAGAGGACAGTGTGTGTAGCCTTGAGAGGGTAGCTCCTTCGGAATGGAGACAGAGGTCTTGGGAAGACCAGAGAGGCAGGAGGCTGTTCACAGGGAGGAGGGTGTCTCCTGGAAATAATGGCTGGGCTGGCTGAGGAGGAGGACTGTCTGAGGCAAGAGTCTTTGAAGAATGAGAACCAGCTTGGCAAATCAGTCAGACAGGTCTTTTCTAATTATTTGTTGTTGATTTTTGACAGGAAGCAGTGACTGCAGTATATACTTTACTGGTACTGCTTATTCTTCTGAAATCTCCCAAAATGGACAGCGATCTCAGAATACACAGAAAAAAGAAATATTTCCCAACGTCGCCGAAGAGTCCATCTGGAGAATGATACGACAGACACCTGAGTGCATTCTCATGACATATCAGGTACCTGAGAGGTAAGAAAGCACTTTAGAAGACCCACTTTTTATATTTTCATGGTTTCTTTTTTTCTTTTTTAAGATGGAGTCTCAGTCACCCAGACTGGAGTACAGTGGCACAGTCTCAGCTCACAACAACCCCTGCCTCCCAGGTTCAAGTCATTCTCCTGCCTCAGCCTCCTGAGTAGCTGGGGTTACAGGCGCACAACACCACACCTGGCTAATTTTTGCATTTTTAGTAGGGACGGGGTTTTTGGTTTTCTTTTTTTTCCTTCAAGACAGAGTCTCACTCTGTCGTCCAGGCTGGAGTGCAGTGGTGCAATCTCAGCTCACTGCTCGCTCCGCCTCCCCTGTTCAAGCAGTTCTCCTGCCTCAGCCTCCTGAGTAGTTTGGATTACAGGCATGCACCATCACATCTGGGTAGTTTTTTGTATTTTTAGTAGAGATGGCGTTTCACCATGGTGTTCAGGTTGGTCTCAAACTCCTGGTCTCAGGTGATCCACCCACCTCATCCTCCCAAAGTGCTGGGATTACGGGTGTGAGCCACCGCACCTGGCCGAGATAGGGTTTCACCATGTTGGCCAGGCTGGTCTTGAACCACTGACCTCAGGTGATCCACCCACCTCATCCTCCCAAAGTGCTGGGATTACGGGTGTGAGCCACAGCACCCAGCCTGTGTTTCTTAATGTGTTTTTAAAGACAAAATATTTTTTTAATGTTTTATAACTTCCCTTTGAGAAATGTATTTTCAAATTTATTCGTTTGAAGTCAAATGATGAACGATTTCTTAAAATAAGGATGGCAGTGATAGAGCCACCTATATTGAGATCCAGACTAGGCAAAGCTTACACATCGTGAGCCAAGGAAACAGAAAGTCTGCTTTCCAAGATGGCACACAAGTACAAGAACTTTTCATGTTAGACTCTCGATTTTTTTTCGAGAGTGTATTACCAACCAAAGGTGTATTACCAACCAAAAAGAAATGCTCTTGCTAGATGACGTGATAAGAACCCTGTGTCTGACTCAGGACTCTTGCGATTCTGTTTGTTTTCAGGGTTAAAGAAGTTGTCCTAAGAGAAGACCTGGAAAGGCTAGAGAGTATGAAGCAGCAGCAGCCCCACTTTTCTCATGGGCAGCGGGAGGAGCTGGCCAAGGTGTATAATTGGATTCAAAGCCAGGCTATCCCTCAGGAAACTGACGTTCAAGTAAGCACAGTAATAGTGGCTGTCATCTACTGGTGTGTTCTTAACAGGTGGTGGTTTTCATCTAGGTCGTGCTTTTGCGGGATCCCACTACAAACTTTAATCTTCACAGTTTACCTCTGTGGTAGGTGTTATTATTTTCTCTTTGCCAGTAAGCAACAAGTAAGGTATACACAGCTTAAAGAATTAGTACAAGATCATGACGTTCATAGGGTTTTGAACACAGATCTTTTTGCATCCAAGTGGTTTTTTTCTTCCACCAGCTAAAAGTTGGGAGACAACAAAGAGTCAAAACACCTGTGTTGATGTGTGATTGGCTGCATTTGACATGTGACTTGTTGTGTATTTCAGATATGTCTGCATGTTTGAAAAGAGTTAAAAAAGATGTAAGATTCACACCGGAGGTGGTATTCATGTCAAGCAGAAACTTTAATGGGACCTAAGTGTCTTTTTGCTGTTATGAGGTCTTCTCAGTGAGATCATTTGTGAATACCCTGAACCAGTAAAGCTTTGATTTACTCATGGTCCCAACCAGTGTTGGGGGCGGGGGCAGCTGTGGTAATGGTTGAGATGATTATACTAGTAATGAGGTCTTTATTCCCACAAGTATCAAGTTATGGGAGGTTGAAGAGTCAAAGTAAAAGCAATAGCAAATAGGCCTAGCCCAGTGGCTCACATCTGTAATCCCAGCACTTTGGGCGGCCAAGGTAAGAGGATCAGGAGTTGGAGACCACACTGGGCAGCACAGCCAAACCTCGTCTCTAATAAAAATCAAAAAAAGTAGATGGTGTGGTAGCTTGCACCTATAGTCCCAACTACTCAGGAGGCTGAGGCAGGAGGATCACTTGAGCCTGGGAAATTGAGGCTACGATGAGCTATGATGTCACCACTGCACTCCAGCCAGTCTCTAAAAAGAAAGTGTGTGTGTGTGTGTGTGTGTGTGTGTGTGTGTGTGTGAGAGAGAGAGAGAAAATATTTAAAAATGAGAATAAAGTTAGGTGTTTTAAAAAAGTTTGATATTAAGGCTTATGAAGTAAGCAAAACAATGAAATCCTATTCCCCCCTTCTTAAAAATTAACACTTTTTTATTGTGGTATAATACACGTAACATAAAATTTATCTCTGAACTATTTTTATGTATATAATTCAGGAATATTATTTTCACATGCAGTCATCACCACCATCCATCTCCAGAACACTCTTCATTTTGCAAAACTGAAACTCTACCCATTAAACAATAACTTCCCCCAGTTTTACACTGCTGGTGAGAGTATAAATTAGTTCAGCCATCATGGAAGACTGTGGCAATTCCTCAAGGATCTAGAAATGGAAATTCCATGTGACCTAGCAATCCCATTACAGGCTATATACCCAAAGGATTATCAATCATTCTATCATAAAGACACATGCACACGTATGTTCGATGTGATGCTGTTTACCATAGCAAAGACCTGGAACCAATCCAAATGCCCATCGATGATAGACTGGCCAAAAAAAATGTGGCACATATATACCATATGCAGCCATAAAAAACGATGAATTTGTGTCCTTTGTAGAGACATGGATGAACCTAGAAACCATCATTCTCAGCAAACTGACACAAGAACAGAAAACCAAACACTGCATGTTCTCACTCATAGACGTGTGATGAACAATGAGAGCTCTTGGGCACAAGGAAGGGAATGACACTTACAGGGCTAGGTGGGAGGGTGAAGGGGAGGGACATTGGGGTAGGGCGGGGAGGATGGGGAGAGAGAACACCAGAAGAAATGCCTGACGTAGGCGAGGGGTGGGTGGGGAGATGAAGACAGCAAACCACCAGGGCATATATGTACCTATGCAACAATCATGCAGGATGCAGGACATGTACATGTACCCCAGAGCTCAAATGCAATAAAAAAAAACAATAACTTCCCCTTTCCTCCTTCTCCCAACCCTTTACAACCACTGGTCTACTTTCTCTTTTTTCTTTTTTTTTTTCTTTTGAGGCAGAGTCTTGTTCTCTTGCCCACACTGGAGTGCAGTGGCATTATCTTGGCTCACTGCAACCTCCGCCCCCAGGTTCAAGCAATTCTCCTGTCTCAGCCTCCAGAGTAGCTGGGATTGTAGGTGCACACCACCATGCCCAGCTAATTTTCCTAGAGACAGGGTTTCACCATGTTGGCCAGGCTTGTCTCAAAGTCCTGACCTCAAGTGATCCACCTGCCTCAGCCTCCCAAAGTGCTGGGATTAGAGGTGAGAGCCATATGAACTTGACTACTCTACATACCTTATGAGTGGAATCATAAATTATTTGTCTTGTTGTGACTCTCTCTTGGTTACTGTTTGCATGTAATATCTTTTTACATCCTTTCACTTTCAACCTACTTATGTCTAGATCTAAAGTGAGTAAACAGCATATATCTGAATGGTGCTCTTAAAAATCTGTTCCATCAATCTCTTTTGATTGGAAAATTTAGCCCATTTACATTTAAAGTAATTACTGGTAAAGAAGGACTTACATGTGTCACTTTGCTATTTGTTTTCTATGTGCCTTAAAAGGTTTTTTCCCTCATTTCCTGCATTACTGTCATCTTTTGTGTTTAGTTGGTTTCTTGAAGTGAAATATAATGCCCTGCTCTTTTCCTGTTGTGTATGGTGTAGCTGTTTTCTTCGTGATAACCATGGGGACTACATTCAGCATTCTAACATTGTATCACTCCAGTTTGAATTTATACCCGCTTAACTTTGATAACCTACAAAAACTGCTTCTATAGAGTTCTATCTCCATCTTCTTTCAGTTACTGAAGGTATAAAATTAGGTATTTATACTTTGTGCTTCCAAAAACATGATCATTTTTGTGCATTAATCTATTAAATTATATAGAAATCAAAATATGGGATTTCAAATCAAAGTTAAAATAATACTGGCTTTTATAGACTAGTTTTCTTTAAATGTATTAGTTTCTTAAAAACAAGAAGTAGAATTATACATCATTGTTGCAATAATAATATTTACCTTCCCTGGAATCTTTATTTTTTCATACAGATTCAAGTTACTGTCAGTGTCCTTTCATTTCAACCCTGAAGGACTCCTGTTAGCATTTCTTGGATGATAAGTCTGGTGGTATCAAACTCCATTGGCTTTTGTTTATCTGGGAATGTCTTCACTTCTCCCTTACTTTTGAAGAATAGTATGGCCAGACAAAGGATTTCTTTGTTGACAGTTTTTTTTCTTTAAGCACTTTGAATACAATGGGCCACTGCCTTCTGGCCTCCACAGTTTCTGATGAGATATCTGCAGATAACCTTATCAAGAATCTTCTGCTGCCCCTGGCACCATGGCTCACGCCTGTAATCCCAGCACTTTTGGAGGCCGAGGTGGGTGGATCACGAGGTCAAGAGATCGAGACCATCCTGGTCAACATGGTGAAACCCCATCTCTACTCAAAATACAAAAAAAGTTTAGCTGGGCATGGTGGCGCATGCCTGTAATCCCAGCTACTCAGGAGGCTGAGGCAGGAGAATTGCTTGAACCCAGGAGGTGGAGGTTGCGGTGAGCCGAGATCACGCCATTGCACTCCAGCCTGGGTAACGCGTGAAACTCCATCTCAAAAAAAAAAGAATCTTCTGCATGCAATGAGTTGCTTTTACAAGTCTCTTTGTTTTTGACTTCACACTATTTAATTACAATGTGTCTCTGTGGATCTCTGAGTTCTGAGTACATCCTAGTTGGAGATCATTTAGCCTCTTGGATGTTTATATTCATGTCTTTCATCAACTCTGGGGAGTTTTCAGCCTTTTTTTTTTTTTTTTAATAATCTTTCTGCCTCTTTCTCTCTTTCTTCCTCTGGGACCTCCATAGTGCTTACGTTGCTCCACTTGATGGTATCTCACATGTCCTCCAGCCTCTGTTGACTTTTCCTCAGTGCCTTTTCTTTTTGTTTCTGAGATGACAATTTCAACTGTCCTGTCTTCATGTACAGATCCTTCCTTCTTCCTGAATCCCTCTAGTGAATTTTTTATTTCAGTTTTGTACTTTCTATTTACAGAATTTCTTTCTGGCTGCTTTTTGGGTTTTCTATCTCTTTATTGATATTTCCATTTGTTTGTACATTGATTTTCTTGATTTTTCTCCATGCCTTTCTTTAATTCTTTCATCATATTTTTCTTTTTTTTTTGAGACAAGGCCTCACTCTGTCACCTAGGCTGGGATGCAATGGCATGATCCTGGCTCACTGCAGCTCAGCCTCCTGAGCTCAGGCAGTCCTGCCACATCAGCTTCCCAAGTAGCTGGCACACACTACCATGCCCAGCTAATTTTTTAGTTTTTGTAGAGATGGGGTTTTGCCACATTGCCCAGGCTGGTCTTGAACTCTTGAACTCAAGCAATCCACCTGCCTTGGCCTCCTGAAGTGCTGGGGTTATAGGCGTGGGCCACCGCACCCAGTTTTTTTTTTTCTTTTTTCTTTTTTATGTTTAAAGGCAGTCTCACTTTGGCACCCAGGCTGGAGTGCAGTGGCATGATCACAGCTCACTGCAGCCTTCACCTCCTAGTTTCAGGTGATCCTCTCAAGCTGGGACTATGAGTGTGCACCACAATGCCTGGCTAATTTTATTTTATTTTTTTAGAGATGAGGTCTCACTATGTTGCCCAGGCTCAAGCCATCCACCTGCCTGGGCCTTTGAAAGTGCTGGGATTACAGGCATGAGCCACTGTGCCCCACCAGCTCTTGGACTTTCAGTTGTCTTAAAATATTTGTCTAGCAATTCTTTCATCTGGTCTTTCTCAGAGACTTTTGCTATTGGTTTATTTTTTTCCTTTGAATGGCCTATGCCAGGAGTGTCCAATCTTTTGGCTTCCCTGAGCCATATTGTAAGAATAAGAATTGTCGGGCCGGGCGCGGTGGCTCAAGCCTCTAATCCCAGCACTTTGGGAGGCTGAGGCGGGTGGATCACAAGGTCAAGAGATCGAGACCATCCTGGTCAACATGGTAAAACCCCGCCCCTACTTAAAATACAAAAATTAGCTGGGCATGGTGGTGCGTGCCTGTAGTCCCAGCTACTCGGGAGGCTGAGGCGGGAGAATTTCTTGAATCCAGGAGGCAGAGGTTGCGGTGAGCCGAGATCATGCCATTGCACTCCAACCTGGGTAACAGGAGTGAAGCTCCATCTCAAAAAAAAAAAAAGAATTGTCTTGGGCCGCACGTAAAACATACTAACAATAGGTGATGAGCGAAAAAATAATAATAAGTCACCAAAAAACCCTCATGTTTTAAGAAAGTTTACAAACTTGTGCTGGGCCACATTCAAACCCATCCTGTGCCTCATGTGGCCCATGGACAGCAGGTTGAACACGCTGGGGCTGTACTTTGTAGTTCTTTGTATGCCTTAATGATTTTTTTTTTGGTTGAAAATAGGCATGTGAATCTAAGTCATAATTCTGGAAACCAGATTCTCTCCTTTCCCAGGGTGTATTGATTATCGTTTTCGTTTTTTGATTGTTGGAAGACAGGGTCCTTATTTCCCACCCTGACTCCCACAAGCTGTGTGCAAGCTGCTCCAGGAATATGTGCCTTGCCCAGGGTCAGGGATGGGTAGTTGCTACTGTGCTTCAAGCTGAAGTTGACCACAGAGAACCACAGCTTACCCTTTAAGCATTCCCCGGAAAGTTGCAGACCTTCAAATACACTCAAGTTCCAAATTGTTACCTTGGACTGATTTTGTCAGTGCAGTTGTTGTCTAGGTGAGGAGATAGAGTCCTAGTCCTCCTCTCTGCCATCTTCTCAGAATCATCTCCCCATCTCCATTTTCGAAGAAAAGAATGAGTGTCTGTCATGTAAGAATGACTGGATAGGGTCTCACCGAAAAGCAGGAGCTGGGCTGGTTACTGTGTCTTTGTTTTGTTTCAGTGTTGTTCTTCTGGTTTTAAATAGACACGTATATGAAGGATGACCCCCACAGCAATTTAAACAAAAGCTCAGTCCATGCACCACTTAGTGACAGGGCTGTTTTGTGCAAGCATCCTGGAGTGTACTCACACAAACCGAGGTGGGGGAGCTTGCTACGCTCACTCCTAGGCTCTATGGGGCGGCTGTTTAATTCTAGGCTACAAACATACAGCTGTTACTAGCCTGCATACTGTGGTCAGTTGTAACCCAGTGGTACTTGTGTATCACACAGAGAAAAGGTACCATTAAAATACGGTGGGATCATCTTAAAAGAAAGACACTATCATGTATGTAGTCTGTTGTTGACTGAAACGCCATGCAGCACACGACTGTTTAAACAATTTGTCATTTGCCTTTTAATAATAAAGAATGAGCTCTAATGAATATTTTCAGACATGAATAAGTTGGGGAATTAGAAAACATCTTGCTTGACCAGCCTTTTACTATTTTAAAACTCTTCAGGTGACATTGACATCAGCTAACGCGCCTGCTTTTGTTCTTTTTTGGAGGCCTGTGTCACTTGCGAAAGTGCAGATTCAGCTGATGATGCGGCCACATCCAGTGTTCAGGCAGAAGACAGCAGCTGAGCAACTGTGAGGATGAACCTCCGTACCCTTTCCGAGACATGTTACACAAACAGACCTTTTTAAGTCCTGGACTTTTAAATACTTGACCATGAAGTTATCAGTGAATGTTAAGATTTTCCTTCTTGATTTTTTAATACACATAATCTTTTGAAGCAGACATTGTATACAAAGCCTTACTTCTCTTTGTTCCTGATACATTAAAATGGCCAATGAGGCTCTTTCTCTAGTTGAGTTGTCTTCTAAAGAGTATGTGGATCTCTAGTTCAGATGTCACCCAGAGTAAATTATAATTAGAAGTCTAGCTAGAATGAGCCCCAGACCTTAGCGTGATTTATTTTCTTGTTACATAAGTCATTTCCACCTTAGAGTGCTGGAAGAACTCCCGTCTGCAGGTTGTGTACTTTTCATAATGGTTTGCGTAAGTGTAGTACATTCATGTAGGCTTTGTTCAACCTGGTGTTCCCCTGCTTAAGATAAAACATTCGGTTTTCTCACAGCACATTAGCACAGAGTGTCCATTAGCATATCTGGGATAACCAGGTTTTGAAGGTTGAGTTTTGACCTTCATCCTTGCAGATGCCTTTCCCACCTTCCAGTGAAATTCTGAAAGTCGTATCTTAAACATTGATCAGCTTACCATGGGCTTACTCTTTTGAGAGTTTAAGTTAGCATTTACATGTGTAATGTTAAAATGAAAGAGCTGCTTATTCAGCCAATGATGTTGCCCTTTTGAATGTTTTTGTTTAATTGTAAAAAGTTTCACAAGTAATGTAAAAGCTAGTATCGTTTTTGAATACTTCTGTGTTTAAATTTTTATTCTTACCAAAACAGTTAACTCTTTATTTCCAATCAGTTTATACAAAAGAGGTCACTCCAGCCCTTCCAGAGGCCTGGTTGGCTCTGCCTTTGTTTGCCCTTGAACAGGGGTAAGTGTCGTGGAGATTGCACGGGAGAAAACGTCCAGGTGAGCTCAGTAGTCCTTCCCCCAAGGCCCTGTGGTTCCATCAGTCAGGCTTTCTATGGCGGTTGTAGTTGTGTCTTTTAAGAAGTGAGCATGATTGTTTAATTGATAAATCAGCTCACTCTCTGGTGCTCTTTAGAGAAGTCCCTGATTCCTTCTCAAACTTGGAATGATCCATGAAATTCACACCCCTGGAGGTCAGGGGAAAAAATACAAAATGAGGGTTACAATAGCCTTTTGTCTTTATATAACTTGCAACAAACTAACTTATTTTTTTCTTCCTTTTTTTTTTTGTTTTTGGTTTTTGTGGTTGTTTTAGGGAAATGCTTCTTTCTCATTTGAAGTGTTACAGCTTTTTGTAAATTCATCCTGATAATGATTAGGAAAATCAACCTTTTTAATCCACGATGACCATCCCTATAGCTCAGATTTTCTTTCAAAGTACTGGTTTTCTGGATGGTAATTCCATCTTAAGGTGTCAGAACTCTTCAGTGCTGCCTCTGACAGATCTTGAATTTTCTGATATTAAGCAGTTCCATGCAGATATTCCCGTTTTATAAATAGCTCTCATATTCTGCTCCATCTTGATACTTCAGTGATTTCTGAAGCCTTTGTGTATGTGTTGATCAGGTTGTGTGGTATTTTTGCTTGATGAAAAAATCAAATTTGAAACAACCAGTCGGTAGATTGTCAGTGATCTTCTGTAGTAATAAAGTTTTTGCTTCTGTAAATAAAAACCATATCTGTAGCTATCAGGATCATTGTGCATTCATATACGCCTATTTTAAGCCTTATGTTCTCTAATAGAAGCCTTTCTTTTCCATTGTTTCTGGTTATCTGTATTATCCAAATGTGCTCATTTCTTGGCCTTAGTACACATTTTCTGGAGTACATGTTATACGAGGTTTCATTGGAAACTGGTGCTTGTCACAGAACTGTCAGAGCATGAGGAGCGCTCCTGTTGTGGGTGGACGTGTCCACACACTCGGGGTGCACCTGCTGCTGGCGGTGAGCGGGGGCTCCGCAGCTGGACCACCGCCCCCCAAGGGGGCTCTCCCCAGTTTAAACTTTGTTGTTCAAATTTATTAACTTTTTATATTAATGACTATAGAAAATGGAAGTAAACATGTATATTATAGGCTTCAGTGTTTACATAAATGTTATCCAGAAGCTGTATTTTCTTTGTTCAGAGGTCAAGATTTATCAAAAACAAGATGCTGTCTGAATGGAATCATTTTGCAATTGAGTGAAACTTCATTATAATTCACAATGTATATTTAATCCAAATTGAAATTTTGTTTCAACTGAATGTATAATTAACTCTGAATTTGTTTTTAATCATTAGTAATATTTGAATTGGATATCTTTTTAAGTAAAAACAATAAACTGTGTACATGTAAAACATGAGACATTGTCCTGCCCTGTGTTGACAGATCTTTGAGTGCGTGTTCTGTATCATTTAGAGCTGTTTCTTGTGGTCCGCCGAGCCCTCACGTTGGTTAACCTTGCTTTTTCAGCCACATTCCGTGTTCGCATTGGCCAGTCTGAGCGCCTACTGTATGGAGAATGAAGATGCAGGCACTTGGGAATGTATTGGCTTATTTAACCCATTAACACCTAATGTTCCATTATTGGAATGGTAAGCTTGTGCGAGTTATTTATATTCTGCTCAAAGTTATCCCACACACACAAAATCCAATCTCCAGCATAAATGGGTTAGTCCCCATTTCAGCACTCTGAAGAATGTATTGGGTCCTGAATATATGTACATGTTTTTAATACTTTTTTTTTTTATTTTTATTGCATTTTAGGTTTTGGGGTACATGTGCAGAACATGCAAGATAGTTGCATAGGTACACACGTGGCAGTGTGTTTTGCTGCCTTCTGCCCCCTCACCCATATTTGGCATTTCTCCCCATGCCATCCCACCCCCGCTCCCCCCCCCCGGTGTCCCTCCCCTATTTCCCCCAATAGACCTCAGTGTGTGGTGCTCTTTTAATGTCAAATTTATAAAATTTGGTTATCAAAATTTCTCTTAATAGATTTTGTAGGGTGAACCTGTGTACAAGATCTGACTGTGTAACTCGTGGCAACAAAACCTAGAAATTAAAATATGGAACAAGATCCTGAAGCCAACAGAGCTTTTTAAAGTTTCACCTTTCAGACCATTTGCACCTTTCTTTTCTGTAACAAAAACCATGACAAGAGCAGGAAGAAAAATAGCGAAGGATACTTTGCCTGTGTACTACTCTGACAGGTGCTAGTCTAAGGGCTTGACGTGAATTATTTAATCCTCACAGCTGCCCTGTGAAATAAGCATGGTTACTGTCCTCATTTCACAGAGAAGTAAACTGAGGCAGGGGGAGTCAAATAACTGGGTCAAAGACACAGCTGGTGTGCAGTGGGGGTAGGAATCAACCCGGAAACCTGACGGGAGAGCCCCAGTCTCTGCATCATCACCTGATACCACTAAAATGAGTAGGGATTTCAGAATTCCTCTACAATGGAATTTCACTTTTAAGTTCTTTCTGATACAGAACAGTTTTGTGGTTCCAGAGAACTAGGATTGGTTTAATTTCAACAATGAGAGGAATACCACAATATTACCATAGCTCTCCTCAGTGTCAGCGTGTTCTCAGCTGGTGCGTTCATTCTTCAAGTTTAAAACATCTCTCCCTTAGATTTGCTCTTGATGTCTGTGAGACCTGTACTGTAGGAGACGTGTGACGTTTGGTGACAAGATTGACACAAGTTGCGTGTTGCCGTTTGGTTGGTGCTGACCCTTCCTCTTGGATGTGTTGGGATGCCTGGGATGCCAGAGCTCAGCAAGGGAAACTAGCTTCTCATAAAAATCCAGGCCTGTGGGTAACATGCCCATGGGCACTGAGGAAGGAGAACTGTGCAGATCCCAGGCACAGTTAGTGCCTGAGGTATAACTCACTGCTTACTTATATCTAGCTTATATATATAATCATACTTAGTTCTATATAATCTTCCTATGTAATCATATAACGGATGTAGTCAGAGCTGTACTGACACATTTAGTGCTGATTTATAGAATCCTTCTATATAACCATATAGTAGTTTGTAGTAGGAGGAATGCCTGGAGCAGTCACAGAACAGAAGCAGTACATGGGAAAACAGCCAGACCAGGACGAGAACCAAAGACCCAGGCAGTGGCATCCCTGCCTGAAAGGGCACACACTGTACAGCAGGCTTGGAGCAAGGAGTTGTAGCACCTTGCATCCAGTTCCTATGGAAAGTAGGGCTCAGGCCTGAGTTCCCGCAAATAACCAAGGGAGAGCCCCTCTGGTGTCACCAGTCACAGCGGCTGTACACCCTGTCAGTCTTTCCTCGCTTCTTTGCTAGCTCAGATCAGCCTCCCATAAATAAGAGCACACGTCTGTCAGCTCCCACTGCATTGACTTGTAGTATCTTTCTATCAGAAATCCTTTGAAGTCTCCAGCCCCGGATAAGTGTTGTGCATGTCACCTGTTGCACACAGCCCACCTCCTTGCCTCAGTGACCTAATGGGGGTAGACCCCTTTTCTGTACACGACCCACTACTGCACATGGCATGGCCCCCTACTGCGCACAACTCCCCCAACCCCCGTCTGCCCAGGTGACATAAGGGGTGGCCCCCTCGTTTGTTACTCGTGATTATGTATGCCCTATCACTAAGCCAAAGATGATGACCTCACTCATGACCCTTCCCCCTGCCTTGTACCTAATAAATACAGACGCTTCTAGACTTTTGGGGCCTCGCCTGTCTCTGCTCATTGGTGGCGTGGCCCCCAAGTCCAGCTGCTCTTCTCCAGTTCTTCAGTGTCCTGCCACTTTACTTCTCAGATCCTGCATCTTAGCACAGCGTAAGGGACACCCCATGACCCCGTGGGGCCAACAGCCCTACAGATCCAGCAGATTATATGTGACTAAGTATGATTATATATATAAGCTAGATATGAGTAAGCAGTGAGTTATACTTCAGATACTAATTGTGCCTGGGGTCTGCACAGTTCTCCTTCCTGGGTGCCCATGGGGAGTGTTACCCACACAGGCCTCCTGTGTACATGGTTTTGTGCGAGAACCACACGGAACTCTCAGGAGTTCACTGTGTATTCTATACATATGTAAACCACATTATACAGATGTATTCATGGAATCTGTCGGTACTTTTCACATTCCAGTACTTATACACCTGGTTTGTAAAAATTCATAAGCCAGGCTGTTGCTTCCACAATTGTAAATCTTGCCTCAGCTTTCTTCTATTAGAAACCTCAAGGTGTTTTTCCCTAGGGTAAGAAACTGCTCATACAAGCCTCAATGTTAAAAGATTGACGTTTTCAAGTGTTCAGGATTTGGTCAGCTGAAAGAATCTCAGCACGTGAACATCCGCCACCAACTTCAGAAACCAAGGCACGTCAGATGCTCCTGCCCTCCATCCTAGACATCCTTAACTTTAGAGATTTTTCCTAGCTAAGATACTGGTTTGTTTTTATTTTTTTATTTTATATGTTATTTTATTTTGTAACTTTATTTTTTATTTTTGAGACAATATTCCTCTGTTGCCCAGGCTGGAGTGCAGTGCTGCAGTATCGGCTTACTGCAACCTCTGCCCCGTGGGTTCAAGAGATTCCCAAACCTCAGCCTCCTGAACCATTGGGACTACAGGTGCCCGCCATCATACCCAGCTAATTTTTGTCTTTTTGGTAGAGATAGGGTTTCATCATGTTGCCCAGGATGGTCTCAAACCCCTGAGCTCAAGTGATCCACCCACCTCGGCCTCCCAAAGGGCTAGCATTACAGGCGTGACTACTGTACCTGGTCGTGCTTTATTTTTTAAGTAGTATGTTCTCTTTTTTAAGGGTTGAGAGGACATCATAGCTAAGATAATGTCATTTATTTAAATGATTTGTCATTTAACAAGCTTAACTTTCATGACATTTTCTTAGTGTTTGCTTCTGTTCATTTATTAGCTTCGCTTCTGCATTTTCAAAGAATTTTCTAGGATAAATGGAAGAAAGGAATAATTTTAAATTTTCCGGCCACGTTTATAGGGAAAATAACCACTCCAGTATGTGCAAAACATAGAGGATTTATTTTCCAGGTGAAAATGAGCAGGGGGTAGTTTGCCTGGTTTTTCTCCACACTGTTTTCAAATCAAGCATTGTTTTATCTTTCACGTTCCAAGGTGGGTGTTTCTGAGCTGACTAATAGATGCTGATTTCACTTCAGACGCAGTATTTCCAGAAGCAATCAGGAGTCTCACGTTTCTTGTATGGTTTCCTGGTTCTGCCCAAAAGATAACTCAGTAAAATGTTAGGATCTTGTCCAGAGAAAGCCTGAAATGAAAACAATCCAAAAAACAAAAAACAGATAAGTTACCAACGAAATGAAGAGTTCTGCACACAAAAAAAGAATCTTTAGTCAAGACAGTGGACTTCTTAAAAGTATTTGCATTTTTCCCTGGACTATAATTGTAATGAGTGTCCCGGGCCCAGTGGGACACTCTCCTGTGCCCACCTCCCCGCCTCTAACGAGTGTGCCTCCAGTCTGTTCAGACTAGTGATGGTCATGAATTTTCCTAAACGCTCATTGACCGATTTCTATTTAAATCATGTCAATGGCTGGGCGGGCTGCTCACACTTGTAATTCTAGCACTTTAGGAGGCCGAGGTGGGCAGGTCACTTGAGCTCAGGAGTTCAAGACCAGCCTGGGCAACTTGGTAAAACCCATCTCTATAAAAATTGGCTGGGTGTGGTGGTGGGCTCCTGTAGTCCCAGCTACTCAGGAGGCTGAGGCATGAGACTTGCTTGAACCTGGTAGGTGGATGTTGCAGTGAGCCGAGATCATGCCACTGCACTCCAGCCTGGGTGACAGAGTGAGACCCTGTCTCAAAAATTTAAAAAAAGTCAGTAACATGTTCTATGCATTTATTATTTTCTGTGTAAAATATTGTATTGTTTGTATTGTACTGTGTTGTGTTGTATTGTATTATTTTGAGATGGAGTCTCACTCTGTTGCCTGCGTTGGAGGGCAGTGGTGCCGTCTCAGCTCACTGCAACCTCCACCTCCCGGGTTCAAGTGATTCTCCTGCCTCAGCCTCCTGAGTAGCTGGGATTACAGAGGGATGCCACCATGCCCGGCTAAGTTTTGTATTTTTTTCTAGAGACAGGGTTTCACTATGTTGCCCAGCCTGGTCTCGAACTCCTGGCCTCAAGTGATCTGCCTGCCTCAGCCTCCCAAAGTGCTGGGATGACAAGCCCGAGCCACTGAGCCCAGCCTCCTGCACACAGTTCCCGCCAGCGTCTGGGGCATGGCCTTCTTCCATGAGATGTTACGGCATTGCTCCCCATGCTTTCACGTGCATGGGAATCAGCTGGGGATCTTGTTAAGATGCAGACTTCGCTTCTGCGGCGCTAGGTGGCCCTGAATTCTGCTTTCCTCACTGGTTTCCAGGCGCTCCCGGTGCTGCTGGCGGGGCCGCATGTTAGATGGCAGATGAAAGCACAAGTGAATGCCAGGCTGGACAGCAGGGACCTCGCCTATTTTTTTCATTCACAACCAGTTTGATCTACCCAAAACAGGCACTGGTAAGTTCTTGTTGCATTCAGATCACGTATCAATCAAAATTTGGAAAAATGAATGCTTTGAAATCATGCTGGCCAATTATTTTAAGGTGTGGTTTCCACCGAGAACACTCCTCGTGCATGAATTCAAAGTCCTGTAAAATTAGGACAGAACGTTCACCTTTTAAACTTCACTCATAAAGAGTCACTCACCTTTCCCAAATTTCCTCTTGGGTTAAAAACGTTGGTTCTTGAGTCTGAAAAACAGTTTTGAAACCAATTCATCAGATCCGTTGTTTCTCCAGTATGTTTGTTTTAATATATACACACGTACATGTATAACGTTACTAAATTATGACTAGTTTCTAGTCTTTTTGCACACTGCAGCGAGACTTTCTTGAATGCAGACAGGCACTCAAAAAGTCACTGCATTTTCCTCAGTAACTTGGCAGTCCCGTAGCTCGTCAAAGACATTTTATAACAAATGAACTCCTGTCTATTAAGCAATGCTTATTAAAAGACTCAATTTTTTTTTTTGAGAGGGAGTTTCACTCTTGTTACCCAGGCCGGAGTGCAATGGCACTATCTCAGCTCACCGCAACCTCCGCCTCCTGGGTTCAGGCGATTCTCCTGCCTCAGCCTCCCGAGTTGCTGGGACTACAGGCACATGCCACCATGCCCAGCTAATTTTTTGTATTTTCAGTAGAGATGGGGTTTCACCATGTTGACCAAGATGGTCTCGATCTCCTGACCTCATGATCCACCCGCCTCAGCCTCCCAAAGTGCTGGGATTACAGGCATGAGCCACTGCGCCGGCCCAATTTTTTCTTTTTTAATATAGCCTCGCTCTGTCACCCAGGCAGGAGTGCAGTGGCGAGATCTTGGCTCACTGCAACCACCACCTCATGGATTCAAGCAATTCTTCTGCCGCAGCCTCCCTAGTAGCTGGGATTACAGGCACCTGCCACCATGCATGGCTAATTTTTGTATTTTCGGTAGAGATGAGGTTTCACCATGTTGGGCAGGCTGGTCCTAAACTCCTGACCTCAAGTGGTCTGCCGACCTCGGCCCCCCAAAGTGCTGGGATTATAGGTATGAGCCACCGTACTCAGCAAAAGGCTCGATTTTGTTTCCAGAACTTCCTGAGCACTTGTGTCAATGCTTGGAGGAATGTGGCCGTGGGGGAATAAGCTGACAGTTTATTGATTATTTTCTGTGTGACTCAAAGAGCATTTTACTTGTCTTGACTAATTGACTCTTCGCAAGTTACCTTCTGAGGTGGAAACTTACCATTTCTGATTACAGATTAAGAAACTGGAGCACAGAAAGATTACTTTGTTTAAGGTTTCAGTAAGTGGGAAACCAGGATTTTAAATTGCACTCATTGGAAACTGGAATAATGACCACCAACTCCTACCCTCCCAAAAATAAAAGTCCACACAGAAAGACAAAATGCTGAGATGCCAAGGGCGTGGCACATGCAAGGAGCTGCTGCAGAAAAGCTGGTTGCAGAGACCAGAGGGGAGCATGTTGGTAACTACTTATTTTATATAGCTGGGTTGGTTGGTTTGTTTTTTTTTGAGATGGTGTCTCACTGTCACCCAGGCTGGAGTGCAGTGGCATGACCTCGGCTCAGTGCAACCTCTGCCTCCCAAGTTCAAGTGATTCTCCTGCCTTGACCTCCCAAGTAGCTGGGGTTACAGGTGCACATGACTACAGCCCGCTAATGTTTTCTATTTTAAGTAGAGACGGGGTTTCACCATGTTAGCTGGGCTGGTCTTGAACTCCTGACCTTGTCATTCACCTGCCTCAGCCTTCCAAAGTGTAGGGATTACAGGCGTGAGCCACCACCCTGGCTATATAACTTGTCTTTACATTCCAAAATAGGGCTTTGCCTCTTCTAGACAAGGACAGATGTTAAGTTCAGTAGTAATTAATCAGACATGCTATAAACACGAGAAGATTTTTACCTGCATTCCTGAGAACATCCCCTCTTTCTGCACCCAGCACCTCTGGCAATATCTGCAGAAGGGAAGCTCTTCCTAGTTCCTCCAGAGATAACGGCACGTCTTCATCAGGTGCTACAGAGTGAAAACAGATACTTGCAATTTGGTTCATCCTTCAGTTAGCTATTTCTGTTCCTTGTATGTTTGGAGAGTACCAGAGACGGAGATGAACACCAGAAAAACTTCCGACACTAAGTTCGTCATGTGTCATCAGTATATTCTAAAAGAGAAGTGGAAATGCTGCCATCCCGCGTGTCAGCGGGCAGAACGGGAAGCCGGGAGGCATGGATCGGACGCCTGCGTGAAGCGCCAAGCCCGGCGACTGCCTTGAACACGAGCTCAGGGCTGAGCCACAGGCTCTCTCAAAACCATTTTGGTTCAAAAAGTCGGACTCTTCCTCATTTCTACTTATCTACTGCTGCTTACTGCCCTTCTGCTTTTAGATATTAGGGTGGGGAAATTGGAGTGAGAGGAAACATAAAGATTGTTTATCTTCTTCCTATTAAGCCAGTAGGATGGCATCAGCTCTTTCTTACTGAACCTCAAGATTTCAATACGGTTATTAGAATCAGCTTCAAAATAATCTGTAAGGAACTTGATTGTGGCGTTTCCTTTGTGAAAAGTGGTCGACCAGATGGAGTGTAGAATGTATGGGAAGTGCGCGAGGTGTGTGGAACGGGCGCTCCGGGGTGTGTTAAAGTGTGTGTGCGGCGTGTAAGTGCAGCCCTGGCACCGTGCTGCAATTCGAGGCTGTGGGATTCGGGGCGGAAGGCCACGTGCAGCACCGCCACTCCGCAGGCTTACACATCACTGCAACCTGGATTGGAGGATGGGGTAGAGCTCATCATAAAGGCAGCTGAGCACGTTCACAGCACTTCTGAAGAATGTTAATGAAATCTGTAAAATTTGATCATCTGTAAGTGCTGATGTCATGAACGCTCATTTCCAGAGAAATAAATGAGAACAAATTCTGAGCTAAGCTGCCACTTGGCAGAATCTGAGTGAGATGCTACACTCCTTTCACCTACGTTTCTTAAATTACGTGTGGATTTTTGAAGATGACAGTAATATCTGAATATTTTCGTTTCTTATTTCATCTTGAGATGTGCACTGTTTCTTTGTAAGCGGCAGCCATTCAGTAAATGAATGCCTGTGTTTGACCATTAGAGGACCACCAGCAATCTCCTCAGTGGCTCGGGAAGTTGACTGACAGTGCTCTGTGACAGTGCCGGCAATCATCAGAAAGCTGCTCGGGATGAACTTTTAGAGGCTAGAAATTAGAAACTCCCTGGCTTAGAGGAGCGTTGTGTTTTTTTTTTCTTTCTTTCTTTAAAAAAAGTTTAGAAGGACTCAAGATTTAAGACAAGATTAAATCTAGTTCAGCTTTCGATGGAGCCTAATACCCCAGCATTAGCCTTTTCACTTCTTAAACTAAATGGAAAGATAATGGCAAGATGAGTCCTACTTGACTGATATATTTTTTAACTTAACTTAGACTTAAACTGAATTAACTTAAAAGGAAACGATCAACATACTTGGAAACCTATGAACTCCTAGCTCCCTAGTTTGTCATTTAAAAAAAGTTTAATGAACATTTTTGTTTCATGGAATACACATCAGATGATTTTTTAACATAATATAAGGTAAAACAAATAAATCCATTATAAATCTATAATTAGAACAACCAGTGCTTCAGTCAGTTTATTTAAAGTAAAAACTAAAAGTAATAATGTTTTAAATTGCGTGCAATTTTTAAAATTGGAAAAAAATTATGTTACCCAAAGCAAGAGTCTGAACTACAGAGGTAACCGAAACAAAATATTCTCCCTCTTCTCCTTTTACATTGTAGAGAGGGAGAGAGAAAAAACAACTGTTTGCATTTCTACATCTAAAACGTGTGGTGAGGACCCTCTAATATTCTTTCCAAAGCTGGAAGTAGTGATAGAACAAGACCCAAAACCCCTTTGAGCAGGAATCCCATTCTTATCTCTAACATTGAATTTAAGACTGGTGAAGGCTCTTTCAAGACTAACACAAAGGGGAAAAAAATCTTACCTGAGAGCTGAAGGGATACTTCCCTGGAGTCAAGGAGAGGAAAAGATAAGAGAGGGTTTAAGAATCCTACGAAGAGCAAACAGCAGGAGACCAGCTTATACATGATGGCTGCGAGACAGAGATAGACGGCTTCTTCCTTCTCGGCTTCTCTTGTAGAGAACTCTCAACCTGCTCCTTCTCATTCTGCTCACTGATTATATATATCATCCTGTGACCTCGCATCATCCTCTCCAAAAAAAAAATAAAATAAATTCATTGGCTCTGGAGGCTAAAAGGCAATCACTTAGCATTGATGTAATTTTTCAAGGTAACAAGTCATAGACAATAAATTAACTGTCTTGTTGCCTAGTGTACAAAGTAGGTATTATAAAAAGAACAGTGAGTTTATAAATCTGGCAAAAAGAAGTAACTTACAGCAATAAATCATGAATTAAAGAAAGGATTGGATACGAGTTGAAGTAGCCAAAGCAGAGAGATGTGGATTTACGAGTCCGAGCAGAAGTGACGCAGAGCATGACATGAAATATGTCGGTTTCCATTTTTTAATCTTTCATGAGTGAGTAGATGAGATGCCATGTTGTGTTTGGGGCTGCCATCCCTGAAGAATGACAATCTGTGGATTAAAACTTAAAACCAGCTATTTCCTTTAAAATAGGGAAACATTAGAATACGTAGCAAACATCACTCAAGGCTCAAGACAATTCTGTACCTACACATGGCCTCATGGGAGGCCACAGCACTTGAGTCTTTGGAGAAAGGACATAACTTCATAAAGTTGAATGTTATTCAGCAAGGAGAGTTGAAGGACTTACCCCAGAAAGCTCACTGAGAAACGTCTCCAGAGCGTGGCCTCTACTCCTAACTGTACCCTGCTCCGGCTGCTCCAAGCCTGGATGGGTGGAAAGGTCTCCTGACAGATGTCCTTAAGTCTGCCTTCAGGCCTGCGCAGGCTCACCACAGCAGAGTGAGGCCAGAAGCATCTGCATAAGTCAGATCACGGCAGTTCTTCACTCAAAACTTTCTGTGGACCTACACATAAAAGTTATGAAGATAGGCTAGGCACGGTGGCTCATGCCTGCGATTTCACCACTTTGGGAGGCTGAGGCAGGAGGATCGCTCGAGCTTAGGAGTTCAAGACCAGCCTGGGCAACATAGAGAAACACTACCTCTACCAAAAATACAAAAATTAACCAGGTATGGTGGTGCATGCCTGTATCACTTGAGCCTGGGAAGTTGAGGTTGTGTGAGCCAAGATTGCACCGCTGCATTCCAGCCTGGGTGACAGAGCAAGACCTTGCCTCAGAAAAAAAAAAAAGTGGTTACAACAAAATAATAGAACTACTAGGGGGAAAAAACATGAACACCTTCACAACCTCAGGTTAGGCAAATATTTCTTAGACAAGACACAACCACACAGAAAAAAAAATTGAGGCAGGAGGAGTAAGAGATCTATTGTACCTCACCGTGACTCTAGTTAATAACAATGTATAGTTGAAGATTTCTAAAAATCGATTTTGTGTTCCCATCACCAAAAAATGCTGAGAATGTGAAGTGATACACATGTGAATTAGCTTGATTCAGCCATTCCTCGGTGTGTGCATGAATCAAAACTCCATGAAGGGCCAGGTGCAGTGTCTCACACCTTTAATCCCAGCACATTGGGAGGCCGAGGTGGGTGATCTCCCGAAGTCAGGAGTTCAAGACCACCCTAGACAACATGGTGAAACCCCCGTCTCTACTAAAAAACAAAAGTTAGCAGGGCTAAATTAGCGGGTGCCTGTAATACCAGCTACTTGGGAGGCCAAGGCAGGAGAATTACTCAAACCTGGGAGGCAAAGGTTGCAGTGAGCTGAGATCACACCACTGCACTCCAGCCTGGGAGACAAGAGTGAAATTCCATCTCAAAAAAAATAAAAAGTTAGGATGTATACTATAGATTCCATTGTTGTAAATCAGTAAATAGATGGACAAAATAAATAAACTGGCACCTGGGATGGGAGATGGGGGGGACTGATTACAGGAAGACGGGAGCTTTTAGGGGTGATGAAAATGTTCTATTTCTTGATCAAGGCAATGGTTACATGGATTTACACATTGGTCAAAACCCATCACTTAAAACGGGTGCATTTTATTGATGTAGAAACTCTCCACTGCCGCCTCATTTCATGTTTGACCCCTCCTAATCCTACTCCCCCCATCCCCGCCCCAGCATCCTCCACTCCAGACATTCTCAACTCCTTGCTGCTCCGTAAACATGCTTCTGCCGCAGGACCTTTGCAGTGGCTTACCCGTCTGCCTGGAATGCGCCTTCCCTGACAGGCGCACAGCTACTCCCTCACCTTCGTCAAGTGTTTGCCAGACTATTCCCTTTGCATGAGGCCTTCCCAGGCCAACCCACCTCTATCCACTCTTGCCTTACTCTGAATTTTCCATGTCACAACGCCTTCTATCACATTATTATTATTATTATTACCTTTTTTTTTTTTAAGACAGAGTCTCACTCTGTCACCCAGGCTGGAGTACGATGGCGCAATCTCAGATCGCTGCAATCTCTGCCTCCCGGGTTCCAGCGGTTCTCCTCCTCAGCCCCAGAAGCAACTGGGATTACAGGCACACAAGAGCACATCCAGCTAATTTTTTCTATTTTTAATAGAGACGGGGTTTCACCATGTTGGCCAGGCTGGTCTTGAACTCCTGGCCTTAAGTGATCCACCTGCCTCAGCCTTCTAAAGTGTTGGGATTACAGGTGTGAGCCACCACACCTGGCCATTATTATTATTATTTTGAGACAGAATCTGACTGTCACCCAGGCTCAGGTTCAGTGGCATGATCATGGCTCAATGCAGCCTTGACCTCCCACGCTCCAGCAATTCTACCTTTGCTTCCCAAGTAGCTGTAACCACAGGCACATGCCGCCATGCCCAGCTAATTTTTTTTTTTTTTGGTACAACTCTGTTGCCCAGGCTGGCCTCGAACTCTTGATCTCAAGGGCTCCTCCTGCCTTAGCCTCAGCCTTCCAACACTGTGGGATTACAGGTGCAAGCCACCATGCATGGCTTTTTAAATTTTTTGTACAGACAGGGTCTTGCTATGTTGCCCAGGCTGTCTCACACTCACATTCCTGGGCTCAAGAGATTCTCATGCCTTGGCCCCCTGTGGCGCTGGGATTCCAGGCATGAGCCTCCACACCTGGCTACTGCACTATTTCATGTAGTTATTCTTCATAGTAGGCAGACTCAGTAAATCTTTGTTGAATCAGTGAGTGGGGTGCTAACCCTATGGGAGTCTCTTTAGGGGAAAGAACAGTGAATAAAACAAAAAGTTTCTACTCTGATGAATTTTTGAACTGGAAGTGGCAGAAAACAACATGAATATGTGCCATAGGAATTGTTTATTGCCATGAAGAGCAGTGACAAGGAGACAGTCCAGGGGGCAGGTGGTCAGGGCAGGTGTGATTTCAGACAGGGCCCTCAGGACACTCTGGGAGCAGATTCCCGAGACAGCAAATCAAGAAAGTGAAGCTAGTCCCTGGGGGGCCCTGCTGCTGACAGTTGGGGAACCTTCCAGAACACCCATGAATCGGACCTTAAAAAGTACTCTTACAAAATTGATCTTGGAAACCAGTGAGGGTTGGACAAAATTCCCTCCTTTAGCCCTCTGTAGAGTGAGGTGCACTCCCAACAAAGCAGGGTTCTCTCCTTTTGAAATCGTGTATGGAAGGGCAGCTCCTATACTACCCAGGTTAAAGGATGCCCATTTGGCAGCAATATCCCAGGGAAATCTCTCAGAGTACTTGCAGTCTCTCCAACAGGTGCAGGGCATCATCCAGCCACTCGTTCGGGGAGCACACCCTAATCCGGTTCCTGAGCTGGCTGGGCCCTGCCACCCCTTCCAACCTCGTGACCTGGTGTATGTCAAAAAGTTCCAGAAAGAAGGACTCACCCCTGCCTGGAAAGGGCCTCACACCATCACCCTCACCACCCCGACAGCCCTGAAGGAACCGCAAGGTGGGGCCCACTCAGCCTCTGTAGCTTTCACTGTGGAGCCACAAACTGGATTCTTAGACGCAAGCCTCTAAGGTCCCCACACACTCACACATGCACGCACACATGCACTCAGAGCTTATTACAGTCTTTTTGCACTTTGTCAACAGTTTAAACCCTGAAGAACTTTTTACCTCCTTTGTAAATATTTCAAATTGGACAGAAACCAGGGACTCTGTCCTCCAGCATCCTGGAGTAGTGACAGAGTCCAGAGGGATGGCCTCGTCAGGGCTAGACCCCTCCAAATCAGACAGTAGGACAGAACCAGGGACCCCGGAAACCCAGAGTCCAAAAACAGAACCAGGAACCCTAGACCCCCAGAGTTCAAAGACAGAACAGAATCAGGAACCCTGGACACCCAGAGTTCAAACACCAGAACCAGGTCCAGAGACTCTAGGGCACCCAGAGCCCCAGGTCACAGGAATCACTGTAGTCAATTCCAGTGTCCCAGTAATTGGGTGATCCCTGTAACTTCCAGAAATAACCAGGTCAGGCCTGATTTACCTTCTCTGTGGAGCAGGACCAGAGACTCTCAAGAATAATTTGGTGGAGCACGTCAGGAGTCGATCCACTCTCCTCTGGCAAGGGGTGGCCTATGGGGCCCTGGAATGTTTCAGGGGGCGCCTCCCCTAGAGTCTACCTCCTCCCCTGGGGGAGCCTGGTCTGCACCTGGTGGCAAAAAATACAAATAAGAATTAGTAATTCTCACTGGGTACTCCAAATGTTATATCTGAGTGAGTTAAAAAGGAATGTGCCACACACTAAGTTCCAGTTAAGAGTCCTTTATTAATTAGCCGGTGACCAAGAGATGGCAAACACTCAAAATTCTCTCGGAGGGAGGGGCTTGATTATCTTTTATACCTTGATTTAGGTAGGGGAGGGGAGTACCTAGCTGAAGCAGAATTTTACAGAAGCAGAAAAGCAGGTTAGAGGAAGGGGCTGCGGCACAGGTGGTTTCCATACAATTCAACGATCAAAGAAAAATGGGGGTGATCAGGCTCCTTTTACACAATGATCAAAGGGAAACATTTTCCTTATAATAGCAGGGAGGAGGTATGCCAAGCAAGACGCAGTACAATGGTTACAAGTGTTAAAAACAGCACACTTCAATGCTTCTAAGTGCAGCATGACCCAGCCATGCACCCAAAGGGGCTGCAGTGAGGAGGGGGAAGCCAGGTTGGAGTTTACAGCAAAGATGGAGTCAGTGATGCTAGCCCAAGGTGGCTTATTACAAGACCCACCTGACCAACATAGTGAAACCCTGTCTCTACTAAAAACACAAAAATTAGCCGGGCATGGTGGCAGGGGCCTGAAATCCCAGCTACTCAGGAGGCTGAGGCAGGACAATCACTTGAACCCAGGAGGTGGAGGTTGCAGTGAGCAGAGATCACATCACTGCACTCCAGCCTGGGTACAGAGCAAGACTCTGTCTCAGAAAAAAAGAAAAGAAAAAACAGCTGGGCACAGTGGCTAGAATATCAGCACTTCGGGAGGCCAAGGCAGGCAG
>CM052659.1:6072914-6083691 GCA_028533165.1 Leontopithecus rosalia
AATCCTGTCTCTACTAAAACTACAAAACTTAACCAGGTGTGGTGGCGGGTGCCTGTAATCCCAGCTACTCGGGAGGCAGAGGCAGGAGAATTGCTTGAACCTGGGAGGCAGAGATTGCAGTGAGCCGAGATGGTACCACTGCACGCCAGCCTGGGCCACAAAGGAAGACTCTGTAGAAAAAAAAAAAGAAAGAAAACAAAGCATGTTGGAAAGACAGTGGATAGCTTCCAAATCCCAGGAAAAGTGGAGGAGCAGGGACCAGGATCCCACTGGCCTTCTGATCTCTGCCCTCTGCCCTCAGTGACTTGACTCCCCACTCTTCTTTATTTCCTCTCCCTCCTCCCCCTTGCTCTTCCCTCAACCACTCCCCTCATGTCTCCCATAATTCAACCCACTGGCACCCAATTTTGACCTCGATGCATCAAAATGTAATTTTAGTCATCATTAAAATAGTAACTAAAAGATTATACAAACTTGGAAAGCATAAAAGAACTAGAATATCAGGTAGTTACTACTATGTTAAAAAAAGATTAACTTGCGGGCAAGCACTGGTGGTGTGTCATTTTACAAAATTGAAAATAAGGGAATTTTTTCTTTTCTTAAAATGTTCTGGTGGGGCATGGTGGCTCACGCCTGTAATCCTAGCACTTTCGGAGGTCGAGGGAGGAAGATTGCCGAACCCAGGAGTTTGAGACAAGGCTAGGCAACATAGTGAGACCCTGTGTCTACAAAAAGTACAGAACTCAGCCAGAAGCAGTGGTGCACCCGTGGTCTGTGCCACTTGGGAGGCTGAGGTGGGAGGATCACCTAAGCCTGAGAGATTGAGGCTGCAGTAAGCCATGATCATGCCATTGCACTCCAGCCTGGGTAACAGAGGGAGACCCTGTCTCCAAAAAACAAAAAAAAAGTTGTTTTACATATACATGTATGTATGAATGTGTATGTCTGTCCATGTATTACATGTGCACATTTATGTACATGTAAAACACAAAGTCTCACCAAGAGGAAGGAGGGACTCAAGCCAAGAGACAGGGGGTCTTTGAAGACCCATAAGGACCATTTCAAAAAGAGGTGGGAGGTGAACTCCTGGGCTCCAAGGAAGATGCTGTTTGCCAAGCTTTGTCATTCCCTGGTGACTCAGGGGGAACTTCTGACAGTTATTAGTGATGGTTTTACAGCATGGCCTAATTAAGTTACTACTAAAGGCTTATGCTTAAAAGAAAATTAGCTTCTTTCCTGCCACAGACCATCAATGACAGTGTCACCTTGTCCCAGAAAGGTACTGAGCACGTCATTCCACCCTATGGCCCTTGCACCAAGCCGCATGGCTTTGCATCTGTGCCAGGATGCACATGAGTGACGGCCGCCCTGAGAGGTGGCATTCCTCTAGTTAGCTGCCAGCAAAGTACCTTCTGAAGAGAGGCATTTTCTGTGTGTCATAAAGAAGTAAACTATTAATACTTGGGATGACTTTTGCCCATGGAGCACTCCTATCCACTGGATAAGTGTAGCACAAAAATTACAAGCCTCTTTTCAGTTTTTGTTTTGAAATTGATCTAAACTCCCTCTCCTGTCCTGCCACGTGGTCTCTGCACATACCAGCTCCCCCTTGACCCAACTACTCAGGAGGCTGAGGTGGGAGGATGGCCTGATCCCAAAAGGCAGAGGCTGCAGTGAGCCAAGATTGTACAGACAACGCCTCATCAGTTTACGGTCAGTGTCAGGTGGTGATCAATGCCACAGAGAACTAAGTGGGCTCAGATGGGTGATGGGATGGAGGGCTCTTTTCCTGGAGAGGGTCAGCGTAGGCTTACAGGAAATGTGGAGAGAACCTCAAAGCCCTGTGAGCAGAAGAGCCTCCAGGCAGACGAAACAGCGAGTGCAAAGGCCTTGGGGTGGGATTGTGCTGGGCCTGTTTGAGGAACAGCCAGGAGGACTGTGTGGTTCAACGTGATCAAGGGGGAGAAGGGTGGGAGTTGAGGCCGGAAAGATGCAGAAGGACAGGTCACACGGGCTCTGGAAGCTACTGTAAGGACGTTCAGGTTTTTTTTGTTTGTTTGTTTGTTTGTTTTGAGACGGAGTTTCGCTCTTGTTACCCAGGCTGGAGTGCAATGGCGCGATCTCGGCTCACCACAACCTCCGCCTCCTGGGTTCAGGCAATTCTCCTGCCTCAGCCTCCCAAGTAGCTGGGATTACAGGCACGCACCACCATGCCCAGCTAATTTTTCTGTATTTTTAGTAGAGACGGGGTTTCACCATGTTGACCAGGATGGTCTCGATCTCTTGACCTCGTGATCCACCCGCCTCAGCCTCCCAAAGCGCTGGCATTAGAGGCGCCCAGCCAAGGACATTCAGTTTTAAAATGAGTGAGCTAGGAGGCTCGTTTTGAAGAACAGTGACTTGGCTTGGAAGTGTTGGTTTGGGGTGCCTGTGAAACCCCTGGGAGAGAGGTCAAGAAGGGAGCTGAATGCTGGCAACTTTGACGGGAGCCGTTTCAGTGGTCCCAGGGCGGGGGGCGGGGGTTGAAAGTCTGGTTGGGGTGGGTCCAAGAAACAAAAGGGGCAAAAAGGTAGAAACCATGAGGACCAGGTCTTTTGCAGAGTCTTGCTGGAAAGCGGGCAGAGAAGAGGGGCGGCACCTGGAAGACGCTGGGCTGTCAGGAGAGAGATGGCTCAAGAAGGGGGATGGCGTAGCTGGGTTTCCTGCGGTGAGCTGGACCTGATTTGCTTCTTGCACACGGTGTCCTCACCGCAGCCTCTGCAGCAGCCCCCAGGTCAATGCTAGTGAGCGGCAGAGCTGAGGTTTGCCCCCGGCAGCCAGGCTTGGTGCCTGCTACTGCCCTGTCCCTCAGGAAACAGCCTTGGGACAAAAGGCAGAAACAAGCAGGTCCCCAGGGGTGGTTTGGCACCGCATCTGGCAGGTGGCATGGAGCGTGAAGAACATGTGAGAGCAAACTCTGCTTATATTTCTACTTTGGTGACAAGTAGGTTTTGGTTTTCAAGATTCCACCAGGTGCTGATGGCTGGAATACTGGTTTCTTTTTTTTTTCAGGCGGAGTCTTGCTCTGTCACCCTGGCTGGAGTTCAGTGATGCAATGTCAGCTCACTGCAACCTCCACCTCCCAGGTTCAAGCGATTCTCCTGCCTCGGCCTCCCGAGTAGCTGGGATTACAGGTGTCCACCACCACACCCAGCTAATTTTTGTATTTTTAGTAGCAAAGGGGTTTCACCGTCTTGGCCAAGCGAGTCTCGAACTCCTGATCTCATGATCTACCTGCCTTGGCCTCCCAGAGTGCTGGGATTACAGGTGTGAGCCACCGTGCCTGGCCACTGGTTTCTAATAAAAGATCTCTTTGTTTTTTGTGACAGAGTCTCACTCTGTCACCAGGCTGGAGTGCAGCAGTGAGACATCAGTTCACAGTAACCTCTGTGTCCCTGGTTCAAGTGATTCTCCTGCCTCAGCCTCCTTAGTAGCTGGGATTACAGGTGCGCAACACCATGCCCAGCTAATTTTTGTATTTTTAGTAGAGAAAGGGTTTCTCCATGTTGGTCAGGCTGGTCTCGAACCCCTGACCTCTGGTGATCCACTCGCCTCAGCCTCCCAAAGTGCTGGGATTACAGGTGTGAGCCACTGTGCCCTGCCTAAAAGACCTCTTTCTTCTGTGAAAAGCCCTCACAGTGGGCCTGTTAGGCCAGGCCTCTTCTGCAGTTCTCCACCGCGTCCCCCACATGCTCCTACCTCTGGGCCCGTCTTAGTCCATTTACTGTTGCTGTAAAAGAATACTGAGGCTGGGTAAATTATTAGGTTGGTGCAAAATTAATTGCAGATTCAATGGCAAAATCTGCAATTAATTTTGCACCAACCTTAATATCAAGAAAAGGAGCAGCTGGGCGCAGTGGCTGATGCCTGTAATCCCAGCACTTTGGGAGGCTGAGGAGGGTGGATCACCTGAGGTCAGGAGTTTGAGACCAGCCTGAACGTGGAGAAACCCTGTCTCGACTAAAAATACAAAAAGTTAGCTGGGATTGGTGACATGTGCCTGTAATTCCAGCTACTCGGGAAGCTGAGGCAGGAGAATCACTTGAACCTGGAAGGCGGAGGTTGTGGTGAGCTGAGATCATGCCACTGCACTCGAGTCTGGGCAACCAGAGCTAAACTGTCCCCCCAAAAAAGAAAAGAGGCTTATTGGGCTTACAGTTCTGCAGCCTGTACAGAAGGATGGCGCTGGCATCTGCTTCTGGTGAGGGCACTCATGGCAGAAGGCAAGGGGGAGCTGGTGTGTGCAGAGACTGCACGGCAGGACAGGAAGCAAGAGAGACAGAGGTGGCCAGGCTCTCTGAACAACCAGTTCTCTCAGGAACTAACAGAGCAAGAATCCACTCACCGCCCCACCCCCCAGGGAGGGCATCCACCTATTCATCGGGGTCCGGCCCCATGACCTATACCCCTCCCATGAGAGCCCGCCTCCAACACTGAGGACCAAATTTCAATTTGCAAACGATGGCGGGGCCTTTGCACTGCTGTTGCCTCTACTTGGAATGCTCTCCCTCCAATAGCTACATGGCTACCACGTTCACCTCCTTTAAGTCTCTCCTCAAATAGTAAGTGATAACATTCCCAATGAGGCCTACCCTGACAGCCATTATTTCAAACTGCAGCCTGCCATCTTCCCCCTGCATTTCCTCTTACCCTGTCTATGTTAAATGTTCTCCCATCTCACTTTGGACTGTGTGTGCCGGGGCTGTTGTGAAGGCAGAGAGTGCTGTTTGCTCACTGATGTGTCCCAAGCGCCTAGAACAGCGCCTGGCCTTGGTAGGCACTGAAACGGCATTTACTAAATGGATGAATTTGGGGAAATTTTTTTAGCCTGGTGCATGGGCTCCAGATTCATTTTTATCTTATTTTTATTTATTCTATTTAGTTTCCAGCCCAAATTTACTGTCTAGTTATCCATTGCTGTGTAAGAAACCCCACCTCCACCAAAATATATTGATTGAAGACAGCCATCATTTAATTGGCTCATGATTCTATCTATGGGTGAGCATGTGAGGCTGCTGTGGCCCAGGGTCACTCATGTGGCCCCAGCCGTCTAAGACGACCTCGCTTGCCTATCTAGAGGCTGGTGCCGGCTGACAGTAGGGCCTCCCTCTCCACACGGCCTCATCCCCTGGGCCATCCGCCTGGGAGAATTCACAAGGCCTCTCAGAGCAGCAGGAGGGCAGGAGCGGAAGCTGCAGCGTCTGGAGGCCGAGGCACAGGGGTCCTCTGGATCACTTCCACCGCATTCTCCAGATCACAGTGAGGCCCCGGGCCAGCCTGGATTCAAGGGCTGGTGTGTGTGTTTGTGTAGGCTGCCATCACAAAGTACCATAGACAGCTCCCACAACACAAAGTTAGTTATCACGGCTCTGGAGGCTGGAAGTCCCAGGTGTCAGCAGGGTTGGTGTCCCCTGAGGCGCCTCTCCCTGGCTTGCATATGGTCATCGTGGGGGCCCAGGAACCGGTACTCCACAGCATGGCGCTTCGTCCTGCTGGACTAAAGAAGTCTAGGTCTCTCTGACCTTCCCCGTCTCCCTCCTGTCTCTCGATCCTCCGTCCCTCCGAAAGCACGAGATGAAGCTGTCCTCTGAAGGTCCCTCGCCTGCCTCATGTCTGCACTCACCAAAGACGACAATGATGACCTCTGGTCCCTTTCTTGAGTTTTCTTTAACTGAGCTCAGATCCCAGGAAGAAAGACTGACATCTGTCAACGTGCTCAGAGAGACTTTGGTCACAAACCTTTGTCTGCTCTGCAGGCCCAGTAGACTGTCCCGGACCATTGTGTGCTCTTCACGCACACTGAATTCCCCTATGCTGGAAATACATGCTCAGTGCCACAAAGAAAAATCAGCACTGAGAAAAAGTATCTTTC
Organism: Leontopithecus rosalia; assembly: GCA_028533165.1. Taxonomy (NCBI): domain Eukaryota; kingdom Metazoa; phylum Chordata; class Mammalia; order Primates; family Cebidae; genus Leontopithecus; species Leontopithecus rosalia. Next base: position 6,078,826 of record CM052659.1, read on the forward strand.
AGCAACACAATTTTTACTCCCTGGACTGTAGGAAGGGTACCCTCGCTAACCATTTTGCCCTAAGAGTACAAAGAACAAAGGAAAACACATACATTTATCCCTTACGCATTTGGGTTTGTCCTTACTGCTGTGTCTGATCTCCATTGGCTGAAGCCAGACCTCAAAATCTAGACTAAAACCTGATTGGCTAACGGCTTAAAACTTTTCTAAACAGGTAAAAGCAGTGGAAAGCTGGGACATGCCTGTGAGCACGTCCAGCACAGGCATCTTGGTTAAGTACAAGGACATAGAGTATACTATGTGCCTGTAAGCACAGCATGTCTAACAGCTGCATAGGATAGGGCCTAACAAAGTTATTAGCAAACTTATTCTTTAACAAGAAAGGAAACTTTAAAAAGGAGCTTTTCTACTTCCCATACCCTAAAAATTATGTGCTATCCCCCTAAAATCATTCACACCTTTCCATCTCCCTTTTCCCTAAGAAGGGTATATAAGTATCTGTACTCCATGCACAGTGGGGAAGCATTCTGTGATCTGCCCCTACGCCCATTAATAAACCTGCATGCTGTTTCTCCTACTAATCTACCTTTGTCAGCTGGTTTTCTGCAAACCTCAGAGGGTGAAGGGGGACTTTCCCCTTGGCCCCCATGCCGCCTTCCCTGTGTCCTCCCACAGTGGCCTCTCTTTGTGTCTGTGTTTTGACTGCCTCTTCCCGTAAGGACACCAATCATATTGGATTAGGACCCACCCCAGTGACCTCATTTTTACCTTAATTACCTCTACAGACCCTATCTCCAAATACAGGCTGAGCATGGTGGTTCTTTTATCCCAGAGCTTCGGGAGGCCGAGGTGGGAGGATCACTGGAGGCCAGGAGTTCTAGACCAGCCTGGGCAACATAGGGAGATCCCATCTTTACAAATAAAATTTTAAAAATTGGCCAGACGTGGTAGCATACACCTATGGTCCAGCTACTCAGGAGGCTGAGGTAGAAGGATCACTTGAGCCCAGGAAGTCAAAGGTGCAGTGAGCCAAGATTGTGCCACTGAGTGACAGAGTGAGACCCTGTCTCAAATAAACAAACAACAGTTCCATTCTAAGATACTGGAGGTAGGATTTCAGCATATGACTCTGTGGGGGACACAGCCTGTGACAGGCGGGGAGAGAAGCTCCCCACCTCCATGAAGCACCACAGGCACCATGGAAAGGGCTCTGGGCCAGGGTTGGAGGAACTGTCACAGTCAACCACGCTGACCGTGCCCATGCTCTGTGCCCCCTGCCTGCTGCCCCTGGAGCCTCCTCACGCTGAAAGTAGGCAGGGAGTCACGTCCGGTGGGCTGGGGAGAGCTTCCACTCAGCCTCACCAGGACTGAGTTTCTCAGCAAGGACACCAGTGGCGGTAGAGGGGGTGTCAGGTGAGCCGAATGTGGAAAGCCACGAAACAGCTCTCAGAAAACTGGGTTTCCAGCCAGGCAAGGTGGCTCAAGCCTGTAATCCTAGCACTTTGGGAGGCCGAGGCGGGTGGATCACGAGGTCAAGAGATCAAGACCATCCTGGTCAACATGGTGAAACCCCGTCTCTACTAAAAATACAAAAAATTAGCTGGGCATGGTGGCACGTGCCTGTAATCCCAGCTACTCAGGAGGCTGAGGCAGGAGAACTGCCTGAACCCAGGAGGCGGAGGTTGTGGTGAGCCGAGATTTACACTCCAGTCTGGGTAACAAGAGTGAAACTCCGTCTCAAAAAAAAAACCTGGGTTTCCACAGGGCAGGGCCCACAGGAGAAAGTCCAGGCCCCTCTGCACAAGGCTCCAGCCCTCTCATGATCTAGTTCCACGCCAGCTTCAGAGTCACATCCCTCAGCGCCACCCACACCCATCCGGGCCTTGCACTTTCTCCTCTGCTAACGGTGCTCTTGAGTCATGTGGAACTCAACCTCATCTCCAAGACGCAGCCAAGGGCTCCACTTAGCTTTCCCTTCCTCCTTCCCGGGGAGGCTAAAGGAGAGAAGGCGCTTACCAAGCTGCATGCCTGCCTGCCTCCTTCATCCAGGTTAGAAGTTCAGGGCCAGTGGGCCAGGCACAGTGGCTCACGCCTGTAATCCCAGCACTTTGGGAGGCCAAGGTGGGTGGGTCACAAGGTCAGGAGTTCGAGACCAGTCTGGCCAATATGGTGAAACCTTGTCTTTACCAAAAATACAAAAATTAGCTGGGCATAGTGGCGGGGTCCTACTGTAATCTCAGCAACTCAGGAGACTGAGGCAGGAGAATCACTTGAACCCAGGAAGCAGAGGTTGCAGTGAGCTGAGATGGTGCCATTGCACTCCAGACTAGGTGACAGAGCGAGACTCTGTCTCAAGAAAAAAAAGAAGTTCAGGGCCAGCATGTGATGCCGGTGCCGGCCCCACGCGAGGGCTGTGACATGTCACCCCAATGAACCCCAACATTATTTCATCCCCAAGGCCAACCACAGTCCCAGGCGCGGAAGGGTTCTGTCACTCATGATCAAATTAAATAAGTTGTTTTTGTTTGTTTTGAGACGGAGTTTCACTCTTGTTGCCCAGGCTAGAGAACAGTGGCATGATCTTGGCTCACTGCAACCTCCACCTCCTGGGTTCCAGTGATTCTCCTGACTCATCCTCCCAAGTAGCTGGGATCACAGGCATGCGCCACCATGCCCAACTAATATGTGGGGTGGGGTTTTCACCATGTTCTTTAGCCTGGTCTCGAACTGCCAACTTCAGGTGATTCGCCTACCTTGGCCTCCAAAGTGCTGGGATTACAGGCGTGAGCCACCATGCCTGGCTCAAATTAAATAAGTTTAAAACACATTATTGATTCCAGTTGCAAAAAAGGGAGATCCCCAAAATGTGAAGAACTTAACACAATTAAATATTGCCTGGTGTCCTGCACCAAATTGTGTTGGCCCCAAATTTATGTCAAAGTCCTAAACCCCGGGATTTCAGAATGTGACTGCATTTGGAGAGAAGGCCTTTAAGGAGGTCATTAAGGTAAAAATGGGGTCAATCAGGTGGTCCCTCATCCAACAGGCCTGGCGTCCTCATAAGAAAAGGAGATTTGGACACACAGAGTGACATCAGACACACGTGCACAGAGAAAGGACCAGTGAAGACATAGGAGAAGACAAACTTCTATAAGCCAAGAGGAGAGGCCTCACGGAAACCACCCTGCTGCCACACTGACCTTGAAGAAATAAACCTGAGGCCGGGCACGGTGGCTCCTGCCTGTAATCCCAGCACTTTGGGAGGCTGAGGTCAGTGGATCACTTGAGGTCAAGAGATCGAGACCAGCCTGGCCAACATGGTGAAACCCCGTCTCTAATAAAAATACAGAAATTAGCCAGGCGTGGTGGCAGGCACCTGTAGTCCCAGCTACTCAGGAGGCTGAGGCAGGAGAATTATTTGAACCCAAGATGGAGGTTGCAGTAAGATGAGATCACACTACTGCACTCCAGCCTGGGTGACAGAGCGAGACACTGTCTCAAAAAAAAAAAAAAAGGAAGAAAGAAACCTGGAGTAGTAAGTCTTTGTTGTTTCAGCCCCTCCTCTGTGGCATCGTGTTACAGCAGCCCGAGTGCACTCGCACAGGTCGAAATGAAGATGTATTAAATCAGACCCAGAAAAAAACAATTAGATGAGGATTAGCACAAAATAGCTCACACGTTCAAAACATTCCTCTCTCCCTGCACAACGGCTTCTACATCCTGAACGCAAATTCATAGTTCTGCCAGCACATGGCCAAAGAGAGCCTGTCTTTGGCTCTCTCGCTACTCTGTGCTCTGACAGTTTTGTTAATGAGGGTGCCTTGCTGGGCTGCCCTTCTCCTAATGCGTGTTCATTTCTACGTTTGTGGCAGAGTCGCTATGCTAATGCCTCTACTGATTTATTGCGAATAGGGTGGTGGCTCTCTCATGGGCACATGTTTCATCCAACCCAGAGATAAAGCCCCATCCAGTTGCAGGAGGATGAGCTTGGGTTTTAGAGTCCAAACTTCTGCTTCAGACTCCCAGGAGACAATTTTATAATCCTTCTACCAACATCTATTGAGGCAGCCTGCGAGCACTCCACTCTGTGGGGTAGCGGGCAGTGGGGACATCGGGGAACTGACCTGACAAGGGTACTTCCGGGGACTCTGGGGGCAATAAGGGCCCAACCAGTCCAGCAGACACACCCACCATAGCCCATAAGCCTGTCTTCACCCATGAGGGCCAGAAGGCTCATGTCCCCACCACCCTGTGTGGCAGTGAGCAGACTAGGTGGCCTTGGCTTGTTCCCTATCCATGGGATAATGATGATGGTATCAACATTTATGCAGGTGTCCCAAGGCTCTGTGCATTCTGGGGACAGTGCCATGAACTAAATGTATCCTCCAAAATTCATACTCTGAAGCCCTGATCCCCAGTGAGATGGTATTTGCAGATGGAGCTGTTGGGAGGTGACTGGAGGTAGATCAGATCATCAGGGTGGGGCCCCCTTGATGGGATTAGTGCCCTTATAAAAACATGAAGAGACAAGAGAGCTCTTTGTCTGCCATGTTAAGGATATAGGAAGAAGGCCACCATCTGCAAACCAGGCTCTCACCAGACAACAAATCTGTTGGCACCTTGATCTTAGACTCTACAGCCTCCAAAACTGTGAGAAATGAATGTTGTTTAAGTCCCCACTCTGTGGTATTCTGTAAGAGCAGCCTCGGAGGGGGAGGAAGATGGCGCTCTAGAAGCAACTCACCACTGCAGCTCTCAGTCAAGACGCAGAGGGTAAGCAAACACCGCATTTTCAGACGGATCCTTATAGCCCACGGAGCGGGGGAAAAGCCCAGGTGTAAAAGGCACGCAGGACTCAAGCGCAGC
>CM052659.1:6084191-6115639 GCA_028533165.1 Leontopithecus rosalia
AAGGCAGGCAGCACATGCCCAGCATCTCTAGAAAAGAGGTATGCAGCTCCAGCAACACCCCCTTTTCAGATGACAGAGGCTGCCCAAGGTGGAGATGCCTGCCAAGGTCCTGCAGTTGACCTTGATGGGCCTGCAATGGGAACCCAGGTCTGGCAGGACAGTTGGTTCCTTTCACTGTATTTGACATCCCGTCAAATGACCTTGACCATCTGGGAAGGTGGAAGGTGTGTGACTGAGCCCTTTCAAGGGCAGCCCCCGGGTACTGGGGTACCACCACTGTGGAGATGCCTGAGAGAAGCAATCGTGTGAAGTTGGACCACATGGCTCTGCCCACACCTCCCCCAAATGGGGGTGAGCCCATGGGGAAAGGGCTGCATTCCTAGTGATGAGAGCACTATTCCACAGGCCGGGTATTTATAACATACTTTGAAAAACAGGGCTTGAAAATGCCTCCTTTCTAGGGGACCTCATGGGCAGCTACAGACGGGCTGAAGCTTAACTTCCAGGCGTCATTTTTCTTGCAGAAATGTCCATCGCCATCCTGGTGGCCTAGAAGGCTGCTGTGCGAAGAAGAATGGGCTGCCAAGGAGTGACATTCCCGGTCTGGATTTAGTCCAGCAGGGGATGCGTCACGCACCTGAGTGATGGCCAGCAGAGAGGAAGGCTGACGTGGACATAAATATCCGCTCTGTATTGATCTGATTCATCCAATTACCTAGGAAGCTCGATTGAGAGAGGTCCAAGGGAATGACTCAAATGTCACCCAAATGATGCCCGCAAGGCTTCAGCCAGCGTTTTTTTCTCATATCACTGATATCAGAGGAGACTGTTAGTTACTGACACTGTTAATTGCTGCTGAGAGCTGGGTGTAAAGTTAAATGGAAATGAAAAATCCCAGCACGGCCATGATGGCTGTGATGGCTCTGGGGGCAGAATGGATGCTGAGATGAACGGGTCCAGCTGGCTAATTTTACTTGACAGTTTTCATTTCTGTTTCTTTTAATTCATAAATAATGGAAAATCACTGTTATGTGCTGAGTTGTGTCCCCTCCAAAACTCACATGTCGAAGGTTCAATCCCTGGCACCTTCGAAGATGGCTGTATTTGGAGATGAGGTCTTTAAATAAGCAAGTAAGTAAAGGTGGCCCTGGTCCATTAGATTGATGTCCTTATAGAGAGGAGATGAGGACACAGACACACAGAGGGTCCACACGTGAGGACACAGAGGAGAAGGCGTCTATAAGCCAAGCTCAAGAGAGGCCTTGTGGGGGATCAGCCCTGCCAACACCTTGATCTTGGACTTCCAGCCTCCAGGACTGCAAAAGAGATTCATTTCTGTCAGTGAAGCCTTTGTTACTTTGTTATGGTAGCCCCAGCAACCTAAGACAGCACCTTTGACATTTCAATTCCATTTCCAAAATCTAATCACTAAACTAAGTAAATTCTGCATAGTGCATCAGAGAACCTAACGAGTCACAGAGGAATTGGATTTTTTCGGGTGAGAAAACTCTCTTGTCCACTGAAGCAGTAACTAAGCTTTGATTTCCAGAGTTCTCCTTACGGTTCTTCTAGGTCTTTTGTTTACCTGAGTCCTCCAATGTCGAGATACAGAGATGCTCTCCTCAAGTTTCTAAAAGCAGAGGATATGAAACTCTTGTTTCTGCCCAGATCATTTGATTTTTATTACTTTTCCATTGTCAATGTTCTCTAAAGACCACCCGGAGCACACTTACAGCCAAATAAAATTGAGGTTTTGAGTCATTTCATGACACCATAAGCCACAGGTAACCATAAGGAGGTCTCAGTAATATCGAAAAGGACTCACAGTGCCTGGGCTTGAGTTGGGGGATTCGGCGGAGGATTCAGGATGCTGCTAGCAAGGAGGGGGTGATTCTGTGCTCAGCTATCTTAATAATTCTCACCTAAAAGGCAAAAAGAACTGTGTGAGGCTGAAGCCACTGCTGAAAAGCAGCCATCACTGACCTCAGCCAGGATAGGCGATGGGGGATCATTTTTTTGTTTCAATGTTCTTGCTCTGGTCTGAGCAGACAAAACTGTAGGCAGAGTGGGTCTTGTTTTCATCTTGATCTGGTGACGTCATGAGTGCTCTTGTCTGAGTTGGTGTTCGTGGAATTGTCGCTGTTCAACGGGCCACAAGGCCAGCTGCGAGGGCCAGCCCTGCTCTCTCCCCTCTCATCTGTGTACTTATTTCTCAGTCATGTAACGCAGCATGCTCTCTCTGTGGTCTAGAAGCAGGGAGTCATTTACAGGGGCAGCCCCAGCATCCTCCCTCACCTCCCAGGCCCCTGCACACCCTGGCTTCACTCCACAGCCCTGCACCCCGCCACGTGCTGTGAGTTTGTTTACACGTGGTTTGTTAGTATTGGCAGGCTCCGTTAGGACAAGGCCGTGTCAGCTGCAGCCATACCTCATTTTATTGATCTTCAATAAGACTGTTTTTGATATGGATTGAATTTTTTTAAAGGCAATGTCTGAAGTACAATTATTTTGTGGCAACTGTGCATCAGGCAAGTCTCTCAGCTCCATTTTTCCAGCAGCGTGTGCTCAGTGTGGTCTCTGTGCCACGTTTTCATAATTCTCACAATATTTCAAACTCTTTCTTATTATCATATCTGCTAAGGTGATCTCTGTCAGTGATCTTTCATGTTACTATTCTGATTGTTTGGGGGCACCACAAACTGTACCCATAAAAGACAGAAAAATTAACTGGTAAAATGAGTGTTCTGACTGCTCCATCAACTGGCCATTTCCCCATCGCTCCCTCTCCTCAGGCCTCCTGATTCCCTGAGACACAACAATATTGAAATGCGGCCAATTACTAACCCTACATTAGACTTTAAGTGTTCAACTGAAAAACAGAGTCACACATCTCTCATTTTAAATCAAAAGTTAGAAATGATTAAGCTTGGCTGGGTGCAGTGGCTCACACCTATAATCCCAGCACTTTGGGAGGCTGAGGTGGGCCATTCACAAGGTCAGGAGATGGAGACCATTCTGGCTAAGATGGTGAATCCCCATCTCTACTAAAAATGCAAAAACTTAGCCAGGCGTGGTGGGATGCAACTGTAGCCCCAGCTACTCAGGAGACTGAGGCAGGAGAATTGCTTGAACCCGGGAGGCAGAGGTTGCAGCGAGCTGAGATCCCACCACTGCACTCCAGCCTGGGTGACAGACTGAGACTACATCTCAAAAACAAAAAAAGAAAAGAAAAGAAAAAGAAAAAAATGATGAAGCTTAATGAAAAAGACACATGGAAAGGTTGAAAGCTAGGCCTCTTGTGCCAAACAGGCAGTTCTACACCTGACAAAGGAAAAGCTCTTGAAGGAAGGAAAAGTGCTACTCCAAGGAACATATGAATAATAAGAAAGCAAAACAGCCTTATTGCTCATATGGAGAAAGTTCTAGTGGTCTGGATGGAAGATCAAACCAGCCACAACATTCCCTTAAGCTAAAGCCTAATCCACAGCAAGGCCCTAACTCTCTTCAACTCTGTAAAGGCTGAGAGAGCTGAGGAAGCTGCGGAAGAGTTGAAAGCTAGAAGAGGTTGGTTCTTGAAGTGTAAGGAAGAAGCTATCCCCATAACCTAAAAGTGCAAAGTGAAGCTGCAAGTGGTGAGGGAGAAGCAGAAGTAGGTCATCCAGATGATCTAGGTAAGAACGTTGATGAATGTGGCTGCTCTAAACAACAGACTTTCAATGTAGATAAACAAGCCTTCTATTGGAAGAAGATACCATCTTAAGACTTTCATAGCTAGAGAGGAGAAGTCAATGTCTGCCTTAAAGCTTCAAAGGACAGGCTGGCTCAGTTAGAAGCTATGCAGATGATGACTTTAAGTTGAAGTTAGCACTCTTTTACCATTCCAAAAATCCTAGGGCCCTTAAGAATTACACTAAATCTACTCTCCTTTGCTCTGCCAATGGCACAAGGAAGCCTAAATGATAGTGCATCTGTTTACAGCATGGTTTTCTAAATATTTTAATATTTTAAGCCCACGGTTGAGACCTACTGCTCCAAAAAAGAATTTTTCTTCAAAATGTTATTTCTCACAAATAGTGCACATAGTCACTGAAGAGCTCTGGTTGGGATGTAACCAGAGTCATGCACCTGTAGTCACAGCTATTCAGGAGGCTGAGATGAAAGGATCACTTGAGCCCAGGGGTTTTTGTCCAGCCTGGGCAACATAGCAAGACCCCATCTTTGAAAAAAATGAGAGAGATATATAGATTGGCTGAGTGCATGAAAAAATGACCCAACTACATGATACCTACAGGACATTCACTTCACCTATAAAGACACATACAGACTAAAAGTGAAAGGACAGAAAAAGATATTCCCTCCAAATGGAAACCAAAAGAGCCAGGAGTAGCTTTACTTAAATAAAACAGAATTTGAGTCAAAAAGTGTTGAAAGAGACAAATAAGGTCATTATAAAATGATAAAGGGATGAATTTGACAAGAAGATATGACTCTAAATATATATGCACCCAATAACACAGTACCCAGATACATAAAGCAAATAATGTTAGACTAAAGGGAGAGACAGATACTAAAACAGTAATAGTTGGATACTTTAACACCCCAATCTCAGCACTGGACAGATCATCTAGACAAAAAACAGAGAAACATTGGATTTAAACTGCACTTTTGACCAAATGAACCTAACAGACATTTACGGGACATTTTATCCAACAGCTGCAGAATACACATTCATTTCATCAGCATATGCAACATTCTCCAGGATAGGCCACGTTAGGCCACAAAACATATCTCGGGGGCCACAGTGGCTCCGGCCAGATGTCCTGGCGCTTGAGGAGGCGAGGCCATGAGTTCAAGGCCAACCTGAGCAACATTATAAGCTCTCATTAATTAACCAAAAAAAAAAAATCTCAACAAATTTTCAAAAATCAAAATCACATCGAGCATCTTCTCAAACCACAGTTGATTAAAACTAGAAATCAGTATCAAGAGGAACTTTGGAAACTATACAAATACATGGAAATTAAATTACATGCTCCTGAATAACCACTGGGACAATGCGGAATTTAAAAAGGAAATTTTAAAAGTCTTGAAACAAGCCAGGCACAGTGGCTCACGCCTGTAATCCCAGCACTTTGGGAGGCTAAGGCAGGTGGATCACTTGAGGCCAGCCAGGCCAACATGAAGAAACCCCATCTCTACTAAAAATACAAAAATTAGCCTAGCATGGTGGCACATGCTTGTAGTCCCAGCTACTCCAGTGGCTTAGGCATAAGAATTGCCTCAACCCAGGAAGCAGAGGTTTCAGTGAACCGAGATTGTGCCACTGCAATCCAGCCTTGATAACAGAGCAAGACTGTCTCACAACAACAGCAGCAACAGCAAAAGTCTTGAAACAAATGAAAATGGAAACACACTTACCAAAATCTATGGGATACAGAAAAAGCAGTGCTAAAACGGAAGTGTATAGCAATAAATGCATACATCAAAAAAGAAGAAAGATTTCATATAAAAAACCTAATGATGTACCTCCAGGAACTAGAAAAACAAGAACAAGCCAAATGCAAAATTAGTGAAGGGAAAAAATAATAAAGCTCAAAGTAAGGCCAGGTGCAGTGGCTAACACCTGTAATCCCAACACTTTGGGAGGCTGAGCGAGGAGCATTGCTTGAGCCTGGGAGTTTTAGACCAGCCTGGGCAACATGGTGAGACTCCATCAACATAAAAAGTTTCTTAAAAAATAGCCAGGCATGGTGGCACATATTTATAGTCTCAGCTACTCAGGAGGCTGAGGTAGGAGGATGGCTTGAGCCAGGAGGTCAAGGCTGCAGTGAGCTGTGATCATACCACTACACTCCAGCCTGGGAGACAGAGCAAGACCCTGTCTCAAATTGTAAAAATAAAAATTTAAAAGATCAGAGCAGAAGCAGAACTAAATCAAATAGAGACTTTAAAAAAATCACAAAGGATGAAAATGCCAAAATGTTACTTTTTGAAAAGATAAACAAAATTAATAAAACTGCTGGCTAGACTAACTGGAGGGAAAGAAAGGAAGACTCAAATAAAGAAAATCAAAAACATCAAGGAGACAGTACAACTGATATCATAGAAATACAAAGGATCATTGGAGACTATTATGAAAAGCTATCCACTAACAATTTGGAGCACCTAGAGAAAATGGATAAATTTTTGGATACATACAACCATCAAGATTTAACCAGGAAGAAACAGAAAACTTGAACAGGTCAATAACAAATAATGAGATTGAATCAGTATCGAAAGTCTCCCAAGAAAGCCTAGGACCGAAAGATTTTACTGCTGAATTCTACCAAACTTACAAAGAACTAATACCAATTCTTCTCAAACTCTTCCAAAAGAGAAGGAATTCCTCAAACTCATTCTACAAGGCCAGCCTTACCCTGATACCAAACGCAGACAGGGATACAACAGAAAAAGAAAACTACAGGCCAAAATTCCTGATGAACATAGACACAAAAATCCTCAACAAAATACTAGCAAACTCAACCCAACAGCACATCCAAAAGATAATACATCATGAGCAAGTGGGATTTAGCCCAAAGATGCAAGGATGGGTCAAATCAGTAAATGTGATACATAACATCAACACAATGAGGGACAAAAATCATATGATCATCCCAACAGACACAGAAAGTATTTGACAAAATTCAACATCCCTTAATGATAAAAATTCAATGCATTAGGCATAGAGGAACATACTCTAACATAATAAAGGCCACATACGGCAAGCCCTCAGCTGACATCATACCAAATGGGGAAAAGCTGAAAACCTTTCCTCTAATAACTGAAACAAGACAAGGATGCTCGCTTTCACCAGTCTGATTCAACATGTTCCTGGAAGTCCTTGCCAGAGCAATCAGGCAAGAGAAAGAAATAAAAGGCATCCAAATTAAAAAAGAGGAAGTGAAATGGTCTCTCTTTGCAGGTAACATAATCATACATAGAGAAAATCTAAAGACTTCACCAAAAAACTCTTAGAACTGATAAGTGAATTAAGTAAAATTGCAATATACGAAACCAACATACAAGAATCGGTAGTGTTCCCAAACACCAATAGTGAACTGAGAAAGAAACAGAGAAATAAATCCCATTTACAAGAGCGATAAAATAAATAAAATACCTAGAAATTAATTTAATTAATGATGTAAAATACTTCTACAAGGAAAACTACAAAACACTGATAAAAGAAATTAGGGAGGACACAAAGAAACTGAAGGATCTCTCATGTTCATGGATCAGAAGAATTAATATTGTTAAAATAACCATACCCCCCAAAGCAATCTACACATTCAATGCAATCCCTATCAAAATGCAATGACATTCTTCACAGAGATAGAAAAAACGGCCCTCCAGTTTGTATGGGACTACAAAGACCCTGGATAGCCAAAGCAATACTGAGCAAAAAGAACAAAGCTAGAGGCATCATATTACCTGACTTCAAAGTATCTTATAAAGCTAGTAACCAAAACAGCATGGTCTTGGTATAAAAACAGATACATAGACCAATGGAACAGTACAGAAAACCCAGAAATAAATCCACATATTTCACCAAGAACATACATTGGGTAAAAGACATCCTTTTCAATAATTGGTGGCTGGGTGTGGTGACATATGTGTATAACCCCAGCAGTTGGGAGGCCAAGGTGGGAGAATTGCTTGGGTCCCGGAGATCAAGACCAGCCTGGACAACAAAGGGAGACCCATCTCTACAAAAACTTTAAAAATTAGCCAATTAGTGGATAGCGCCGATAGTTCCAGCTACTTCAGAGGCTGAGGTGGAAGTATTGCTCAAGCCCAGAAAGTCAAGCCTGCAGTAAACTGTGATAGTGTCACTGCACTCCAGCCTGGGCAACAGTGAGTTCTGGACTCAAAATAAATAAATAAATCTGAATATCTATATGCAGAATAATTAAACTAGATGCCTATCTCCCCATCTACAAAAACCAACTCAAAATGGATTAAAGACTTAAATGTGAAGACCTTAGGAGAAAACATAGGGAAAACGCTTCAGGACATCAGTCTTGGCAGATTTTATGACTAAGACCTCAAAAGCCCAGGCAACAAAAAAAAAAACAGACAAATGAGACTATGTCAAACTAAAACTCTGTTACACCGGAAAAAAAAAAATCCAGTGTGAGAAGACAACCTATAGAATGGGAGAAAATATTTGCAAGCTACTCATCCAACAAAGGACTAACATCCAGACTCTACGAGGAACTCAATGCAACGGAAAACAACAACAGATAATGTGATTAAAGAGTGGGCCAACGATTTGAATAGAACTTTCTCAAAAGAAGATGTACAAATGGCCAACAGATACATGGAAAAATGTTCAACATTGCTAATCATCAGGGAAATCGAAATCAAAGTCACCGTGAGATAGATATCCCAATTCGAATGGCTATTATCAAAAAGACAAGAAGTAAATGCTGGTGAGAATGTGGAGGAAATGTAACTCTTATACATTGGGGGGAATGTAAATTAGTACGGCCATTATGGAAAACAGTATGGAGGTTTCTCAAAAAAAACGAAAAAGCTAAAGTTAGACAAGGAGAGCTGCAAATTCTGTGTCTGCCCAAATATCTGGTGAATTCCAGAGTTATGCCTGCATGAGACAGACTCTAAGCACTGCAGCTGAATTTTCAGTTGCTGACCGTTGCATGGGAGACAGAGTTTGAAGACTGAGGTTTGCCTAATTAACTGCCTGATTAAACAATGAAACAAAAATTGATAATCTTCAAAGGAATATAACAAAATTTGCAGTCTTTTCACCGGATAATTTGCAAAGTCCAAGACATAACCCTAAATTACTTGACCCATGAAAAAACAGAAAATGTTATCCACAGGAGACAAAGAATTTTATAAATAAGGAAAATAACAGAAAGTAATATAATTTAGCTAAGATTTGACAGCTAGTGAAAACCAGTGCCAAATCCTGAAATCTCGTCTTCTAATTCAAATCCCACTTTCTTTTCACTTCTTTAAATCTGTCCCATCTCTAAAATTTATGTCAGTGTGATATATTTCTTCCAATTAAATAAAAATATTTTGCTCAGAAAAAAAAAAACTTAAAAACCATAAAACTCACTACTGGGTATTTATCCAAAAGAAAGAAAGAAAATCAGTGCATCAAAGGTATACCTGCACTCCGATGTTTATTGCAGTACTATTCAGGTAACCAAAATATAGAATCAACCTGTGTCCATCAAGGAATGAATGGATAAAGAAAATGTGGTATATATACACAATGGAATACTATGCAGCCATTAAAAAGAATAAAATCCTGTCATTTACAGCAACATGGACTGAACTGGATTACATTATGTTAGGTGAAATAAGTCACGCACAGAATGACAAATATTACATGTTCTCATTCATATGTGAGAGCTAAAAATGTTTATCTCAGGGAGGTAGAGAGTAAAATGATAGTTACCAGAGTCTGGAAAGAATGGGGAGGGCGTGAAGAGAGGTTGGTTAATGCGTACAAACAGTTTGAGAGAAGGAATAAGTTCCAGTGTTTGATAGCACAGTAATCGAACTGTGGTTATATTATGTGTTAACAACAATATGTTTTATATTTCACAACTAGAAGAGAAGACTTAAAATGCTCCCAACACAAAGAAATGGTAACTTTTCAAAATGATGGATATCCCAAATGCCCTGATTTGATCATTACATTTTGTAGGCATGTATCAAATATCACATGTACTGATAAATATGTTCAATTATCATGTATCAATTTATTTTTAAAAAGTGAGGAATTGCCACAGCTACCCCAGACTTTAGCAGCTACCACGCTGATCGTCAGCAGCCATCAACATCAGGGCAAGACCCTCCACCAGCAAAAAGATTGTGATTCGTCAAAGGCTCAGATGCTCATTAGCATTTTTTTAGCAATAAAGTATTCTTAATTAAGATATGTACACTGGGGCCGGGCACGGTGGCTCAAGCCTGTAATCCCAGCACTTTGGGAGGCCGAGGCAGGTGGATCACGAGGTCAAGAGATGGAGACCATCCTGGTCAACATGGTGAAACCCCGTCTGTACTAAAAATACAAAAAATTAGCTGGGCATGGTGGCACGTGCCTGTAACCCCAGCTACTCAGGAGGCTGAGGCAGGAGAATTGCCTGAACCCAGGAGGCGGAGGTTGTGGTGAGCCGAGATCGCGCCATTGCACTCTAGCCTGGGTAATAAGAACAAAACTCCGTCTCAAAAAAAAAAAAATACATTGGGTTTTTAGATATAATGCTAGTGCACACACTAGACTATAGTGTGAACATGACTTTTATATGCATTGGGAGACCAAACAATTTGTGTGACTCACTTTACTGCATGGCCTGGGACAGAATCTGTAATGTTTCTGTGGTACGCCTGTATTTTTTCACTGATGTATCCTTATTGCCTGGAACACAGTATGTACTCAGTAAACATTTGCTGGCAATGCTGAGCATTAATTAAAGAACATATTATCTGTATGATACATATGTACCTGGCCAAATAACATCTGATTTTTTTTTGAGGCAAGGTCTCACTCTGTTGCCTAGGCTGAGTGCAGTGGTGTGATCCTGACTCACTGCAGCCTCAACCTTCCAGACTGAAATGATCCCCTTGCCTCAGTCTACTGAGTAGCCGGGACCACAGATGCACACCACCACACTCGGCTAATTTTTAGATGTTTTTACTGCAGAGACAAGGTCTTACTATGTTGCCCAGACTGGTCTCAAATTCCTGGGCTCAAGGGATCCTCCTACCTTGGTCTCCCAAAGTGCAGGGATTACAGGCAAGAGCCAGGGCCAACATCTGATCATTTCTACTAGAGTATTTATTTCAATGTCTTAATTCTCAGGACTACTTTTCCAAAAGATAATTAAGAGTAGTTCCATCCATCCAACCACACACTCATCCATTATCCACAACCCATCCATTTATCCACTCAGTTTTTCACCATCCACCCATCTTATCCACTATTTATCCACCCACCCACCCATTCATTTACCCATACACCCACCATCCATTCATCATACACCCACCATCAATCCATCCAACCACGCATCTATCTACCCACCCATTCAGCCACTCGTCCATTCAGACATCCATCCCTCCATCAAGGCTGGCAGGGCTAGGAGAATGTGGAGCAGAGCCAGGAAAGGGGAGGTGGGGAAATCAGGAAAGGCGTGGCAAGGAGGGACTTATCAGGCCGAAGACCAAGGTGGTGGCCAGGTGGGAGTCAGAACCTTGGGCCGGTGTGGCCCTTGTGGGGTCCCAGTTTCTTGCTCCATTCTTGGAATCAAAGGTAGTGGGACTTTGACATCAGGAAAGTCTGACACAAAGAGCTCCCTGCCTGCTCCAAGTCCTTCCAGGAGGGGCCTCGGAACCCCCAGCCCACAAAGAGCTCCCTGCCCACTCTAGTCCTTCCAGGAGGGGCCTCGGAACCCCCCGCCCACAAAGAGCTCCCTGCCCGCTCCAAGTCCTTCCAGGAGGGGCCTCGGAACCCCCAGCCCTCTCCTGCTATCAGCACTGCTCAGTCCAAACGCATCTCGGCCCAGGCTGAGGGAACAGATGACACCTTTACTCCAAGTGACATAAATTATGAATATTTATCACATTGGAACAAAGAAAAATATTTGTCATTTCTAAATAGGCTTATCCGACTGGGACAGGGATGCTTAACATATTGTTCACGCTAGTGTTAATTTTAAGTAACCCACATCTGTAACTACAACACATTACTTTGGGTGAGTAGCACTTGCTGTCTGAACGACGTACAGCCATCAGTCGCCATGGTAGCGTACATTTTTCATTAAAAGGCAGCTCACAGATGAGCTTACGGCAGCGGGTTCTGCCAGGTGGAAGCGAAACTGATGGCTCACAAAGGAGCTAGTAGCAGTTGCCAAAGAATGAATTAAGTCGTCAAGACCTTGGCATTACCCCAGAGCATAATTTTCCTTGCCTTTCAGTCTTGCTCTAACTTTCTGCTTCCGTTCTTAGTTGGCACCTCCATGACATTACACAGCAACTCTTCGACTGCTTGGTTTCAGTCAGAAAATAAAGGGGAAAAAGCTGAATCTGGTCATGCCCGTGGCCAGGCTGTTTCTTCTTTCTCTCTGTGTTTTCCCTGTTCTTTGCTACCAAGTGGCATGGGAGGGGGGGACTTGAACCATGACAGTATCGGGAAAATTGCCAGGCTGAGTTGCACTGTTATTTCAGGGGTTCCCTGGTGGCAATAAGTTGCAGGAACAGCCTTATCTGTTGTGGGAACCCTGCAAGTGGCCCACCTTGCAGGCAACGCCCTGGGTGTATCTCCCTCCACGGCAGGAGGTGAGCAGCCAGAGGAGCCCCTCCATTGCCACTGGACTCGGGCACATGTTTACAATCTGGAGGGCAGAAACTAAAAGTAGGAAGCAAAAGGATGAAATTCTTCTTCCTAATAGTGAATGTCTAATGACACACAACACCAAAATTCAAGCTTTGTGGTTCATGCCTATAATCCCAGCCTTTTGGAGGCTGAGGTGGGTTGTTTGCTTTTAGCCCAGAACTTTGAGACCAGCCAGGGCAACATACTGAGACCCAGTCTCTACAAAAAAAAAAAAAAATACAAAAATTAACTGGACATGGTAGCGCATGACTGTAGTCCCAGCTACTCGAGAGGCTGAGGTGGGAGGATGACTTGGACCCAAGAGGAGGTGGAGGTTGTGGTGACCGAAGGTCACGACCCTGCACTCCAGCCTGGGCAACGGAGCAAGACGCTGTCTCCAGAAAGAAAAATAAAGATTAAATATTTATCTGCAGCAATAAATACATCTGGAATTTAAGCAGATTGTAAGTGGGGGGAAGTAAAAAAATTCTTTAAAGTTTTCTTTCTTGCAAAAGAATAAATCATAAGTGTGCTAATAACTCTTTTTTAAACCCTATCCTATGTAGCTGTTAGACATGCCATGATTACAGGCACAGAGTACATTCTATGTCCCTGTAGCTTAACCAAGATATCTGTGCTAGACATCCTCACAGGCATGCCCCAGCTCGCACCCTATGCCCCTTAACTGTTTAGAAAAGTTTTAAGTTATTAGCCAATTGGGTTTTAGTTTAGATTGTGAGATCTGGCTCCAGCCAATAGAGATCAGACACAGCAGTAGGGACGACCCCCAAATGCGTAAGGGATAAATTTTATGTCTGCTTTTCCTTTGTTCATTGTACTCTCACGGCAAGATGGCTAGTGAGAGTACCGTTTCTGCAGTCCAGGAAGTAAAAATGGCTTTGCTGAGAGATCCTTTGTCTCAGTGCTGATTTTTCTTTGTGCCATCGAGCATCTGTTTCCAACATAAGTGAACTTGGGATATTCATCAGTGAACAGTTTTTAAACTGAAGCCACTTAGACTGATGTCTAATAGGATTTAGTTTGAGCTGGGCTCAAAGGCAAAAGTGATCTATGATGGCAGTACAAGGAACTCTTTCCAGAGACTAAAGCGCATCTTGGAAGATGTTTCAAGCCTTGCCCTGGCTCTTGCCTCAGTGGTCTAAGATTCTGGAGAACCAGGCTAGGAACTGAGCACATGAAGCGGCTTCACAGGTTAGACACTTGCTCCTCTCCGTCAAGTGAACTAAAACAACCCAAATCCCGGACTGATTCATTTCGTTGTTGGGCCGCACTTAAAGCTGATCCTTAGCCTCTCGGTTTATGACTTCCACATCTGTCTCTCTAATCCCCTTTTCCACCTAAGCTGTGTTTCCAGCCACACATTTGTTTTCACATAAATGGCACTTTCTCCTGAAATGCAACGATTCCAAAAGAGCACTTAGCATTTTCTTCCTTCCTCCTCCCATCCCTCAGACTGGCTCTGCCTCCATGTCCCCACCCCCATCCCACCCCATCAGGACCTGCTGTTCCCCTGGAGTCCAGGCTCAACCTCTGATGCATCATCTGTGAGTCACTGCCAGCGTTCATTCACTAATAAGGTCAGTAGTGTCACTTTTTCCGGAAAGTGTCAGCACCTTCCTCCTTGTTCCTTCTCCCTTTTCAGTATTGCCTCCACTCTAAGGTTTCCATTGTCTGCAGGAGCCAACTTGAAGCCCTGGCTGCTGAAAATCCTCTGGCCATCTCATCACAGACATGATGTCTAAGATGAAGGAGGTTAAACTTCTGTGCTCCTACTTCATCAGACCACATGACAAGTATGAGATTTCAGCAGAACTCTTGACAAATCCAGTTGTGTCCAGATGATGTTCTGGAAACCATCACTTAGATGAAGGAATACTTGAGGCAACAAGAACAATTAGCTGTAGGACGGTCGGGGGAACCCGGGGGCTGACAGTGAACATTTTGAACGTTGACCTGTGGAAGTGAGTAGTCCCATGGGCTCTGCACAGACTCTCTGGGTAAGAATCTTGCCCTGTCTCCAACCAACTACGGGACCTGGGCCAAGTTACTCCCTCTGCTTCTTGATTTCTTCACCAGCACACTGTGGACAATAAGAGTATACTCATAACTCCTCAAGGGCTGGAATGGGGTTAGGGTGTTCATAAAGGGAAATGCTCAACACATTAGCTGTGATAACAATGGCGGTGGACTTTTTGATGATTTAAAAAAAAAAAAAAGGCCCAGAGAGGATAAATGAGAAAGTGTAAGAAAGTAGAATTTGGCCAGGTGCAGTGGCTCACACCTGTAACCACAGCACTCTGAGAGGCTGAGGCAGATGGATCACTTGAGGTCAGGAGTTTGAGACCAGCCTGGCCAACATGGCAAAATCCAGTCTCTACTAAAAATACAAAAATTAGCTAAAAATACAAAAATTAGCTGGTCATGGTGGGCACCTGTAGTCCCAGCTTCTGGGAGGCTGGGGCAGGAGAATCACTTGAACCTGGGAGGTGGAGGTTGCAGTGAGCCAAGATTGTGTCATTGCACCACAGCCTGGGCAAAACAGTGAGCCTCTATTTAAAAAAAAGGAAAAAAAAAAAAAGATCCTCCTTTAAGCTCTCTCCTTTTTTTTTTTCTTTTTTTAGACAGAGTCTTGCTCAGTTGCCAGGCACCAGGCTGGAGTGCAATGGCGTGATCCTGGCTCACTGCAACCTCCGCCTCCCGGGTTCAAGCAATTCTCCTGCCTCAGCCTCCCGAGTAGCTGGCAATACAGGTGTGCACCATCACACCCAGGTAATTTTTGTATTCTTAGTAGAGATGGGGTTTCACCATGTTAGCCAGAATGGTCTCGATCTCTTGACTTCATATCATGATCTGCCCGCCTTGGCTTCCCAAAGTGCTGGGATTACAGGCATGTAACGGCACCTGGCCTACTGCACTTTTTAATATTAACTTACAACACACTAAAATACAACTGTCCTGCTCTCCCTCATCTTGAACAGAAGAAAAACCCACACCATCTTTCGCTTTTATGCTGCAGTTGGGAAATGATAGATTCTTCTTTGTCTAAAAACCGTAGAGTAAGTCAGAGGCACAGCTAGAGAGAGAATTCAGGTCTGGCTGCCGTGCCAAGCTCTCTCTGCCC
This sequence comes from Leontopithecus rosalia, assembly GCA_028533165.1. NCBI lineage: Eukaryota > Metazoa > Chordata > Mammalia > Primates > Cebidae > Leontopithecus > Leontopithecus rosalia. The sequence goes on from CM052659.1 coordinate 6,099,725, forward strand.
AATGGTAGGGGTGCTTGCCCCCCTTAACTGCTGCTTAGTCACTCCGTGTCTCACCAAAGGAAATGGAGATTTTGAACTCTACCACATCCTGTTCGCTCCAGGTTTGCACCGTTTCTCTGATTTCTTTTCATTTCTCTCTCTCTCTCTCTCTCTCTCTCTCTCTCTCTAAGATGGGGTCTTGCTCTGTCTCCCTCTCCCAGGCCAGAGTGTGTTGGCACAATCACAGCTCACTACACCCTCAACCTCCCAGCTTCAAGTGATCCTCCCACCTCATCCTCCCAAGTAGCAGTCCCGCACCAGCACCATCCAGCTAGTTTGTGTGTCTTTTGTAGAGATGAGGTTGCACCATGTTGCCCAACCTGGTCTCAAACTCCTGGGCTCAAGTGAGCCACCCACCTCAGCCTCCCAATGTGCTGGAATCACAAATGTGAGCCACCATGCCAGACCTTTTCTCTGATTTCTTAGCACAAGTGCTGTGGTAAATAAAACAGAACCCTACCCTTCTGACCAGTGCATTAAGGTCAAATCACATGTCACATGTGAACCACTGTGCCCCCCCACCACGAGACTCTGCACTGCTAATGAATTCCCATGTAATTCCAGGGCTAGAGGCCCATGGACCCCACCTTGAATAAACAGAATTAACGTTTTTGTAATAAAAAATATGGCCAGGCACAGTAGCTCATGCCTATAATCCCAGCACTTTGGGAGGCTGAGGTGGGCGGATCATGAGGTCAAGAGATCAAGACCATCCTGGCCAACATGGTAAAACCCCATCTCTACTAAAAATATAAAAATTAGCTGGGCGTGGTGGCGTGTGCCTGTAGTCCCAGCTACTTGGGAGGCTGAGGCGGGAGAATCACTTGAACCCGGGAGATGGAGGTTGTAGTGAGCTGAGATCGTGCCACTGCACTCCAGCCTGGCAACAGAGCAAGACTCTGTCTCAAAAAATATGCACACGTGTGTGTGTGTGTGTGTGTATACATTGATATACAAGTACAAAAAATGTCCTAAAGAGTAGTCATCTTTAGAAAGGAGATCGCGCTTCATCTCCCTTCACTAAACTTCTTCCTCAACAATTTTATCGTGGACACATAAAGAAAACATTGAAAATGCAAGGAATTGTATTGATATGGGAAAAATTAAAGAAAAGCATTGCGTACCATTGTGGAAAATTGCACACTCTTCCAACGCATCTCCTGCCGCCTGGGACAGCCTCTCTTCACAGTCCTCAGACGCGTCCTTCAGCAAAGTGGCGAGGGCAAACGGCTTCCCACCTGCTGCTCCGAAAGAGAAAAGGCAGTGAGTGGCGTCTGGCCCAGCTGGGCTTTCCCAAGGGCCCTGAAGGGTGCACCAACTCTCTGGACGCCTGCTTCTGGTGCTGCAGAGGTCAGGCACTACACATAGTAGCACGGAGAGGCCTTCCTTCTCCTTCATCCTCACGATCTCCTCCTCACCCTGGGTCTCCCTGCTCCAGCTACTATCTGGGACAATGACCTTCCTTGTCCTTGAATTCATGGCCCAGCCAGTGGAGTTGTCCAGCAGTGGAGTTTCCCATAACAGACGCAGAGCCTTCTAAGGGGTCATCACACATCCACTGGGAAAAATCACATAGAAAATAAGTGGGTTGGCTGGGCACAGTGGCTCATGCCTGTAATCCCAGCACTTTGGGAGGCCGAGGTGGGTGCATCACCTGAGGTCAGGAGTTCAAGACCAGTCTGGCTAATGTGGCAAAACCCCATCTCTACTAAAAATACAAAAATTAGTTGGGTATAGTGGCTTGTGTCCACAGTCCCAGCTACTCGGGAGACTGAGGCAGGAGAATTGCTTGAACCCAGGAGGTAGACGTTGCAATGAGCCAAGATTGCGCCACTGCACTCCAGCCTGGTGCCTGGCGACAGAGCAAGACTCTGTCTCAAAGAAAAAAAAAATTAAAAAGAAAGAAAGAAATGGGTTAAATGAGTCAATAGGACATAGGGAGAGGTCACAGCAAGGAAAAGCTTCTCAGATCATTCATTGAGACAAGAAGAGATGCCACTCCTAAAACCTGGAAGTGAGGCTGGATGCAGTGGTGGCTCACGCCTGTAATTCCACCACTTTGGGAGGCCAAGATGGGAGGATCACTTGAGCCCAGGAGTTCAAGAGCAGCCTGGGAAACATGTCAAAACCATGCCTCTACAAAAAAAAATATTACAAAACTTGGCCGGATGTGATGGCACACACCTGTAATCCCAACTACGTGGGAGGCTGAGGTAGGAGGATCGATTGAGACTCTGGGTTCAAGGCTGCAATGAGCTCTAATCATACCACTGCATTCTAGCCTGGGTGACAGAGCAAGACCTGGTCTCAAACAAAACCAAACCTGGAAGCTGCTTTTATTTATTTTTTGCCTCTATTATTTTTTCTCTATCATTGTAACTGGCCAGATGTTTAACTTGTATGTTCTTCATTGGCTTTGTGCATAAAGGGAGCACACCACACAGAGTGTCAGTTAAAATTAGGCCTGGGCCAGGCACAGTAGCTAATGCCTGCAATCCCAGCACTTTGGAAGGCTGAAGCAGGTGGATCACTGAGGTCAGGAGTTTGAGACCAGCCTGGCCAACATCCGTGGTGGCAGCCATCTGTAATCCCAGCTACTCAGGAGGCTGAGGTTGCAGTGAGCCAAGATCGCACCGCTGCACTCCAGCCTGGGTGATAGAGCAAGATTCCATCTCAAAAAAAAAAAAAAATAGGCCTAAACTGAAAATGTCTGCAGCAATCTTGTTCCCCCCTCTTAATCCTGTTCCCTTTAACTGTGAGGGAACAGACTGATTCAAAGCCAGTGTGCTCAGTGCAGGAGAAAATTTCTCATGACTGAGAGTCTCAGGAAAAGGAAGATGAGGACTGCAGGCTTGTTTTAAAATCAGTAATTTGTCAATTATTAATTGACAGATAACTACCATCTGATGTGATGGAAAATCCTCCTTCATAGTAAGAGCCAAATAAGAGCTTGAATTCCCCAATCTCGATTTTTTACTCAAGTATTGCTAGAGTTCATTCAGGAATTTCATTTTGTAACTGAAAAGTGTTGGATAAACTTCATGGGATCTGTGTATACTGAAAAAGCAGCTTTATGAATTATGTATAAAATTCTGTTTGCGTGCTTTCCACTTCCAAATGACATGAGGTTTCTGCTTCTACACTTTCTTAGTCCTGGCATATTTGAGGATATGCATTAAGTCATCATGGTACAAAGTATGGGTTTTCTACATTTTCCAGGCCAGTGCTGGATATGCTAAACCATAAATGCAACATGTATTGTTATATCAGTACTTGAGATAAATGATGGTCTGTGTTTCTGTCATCAGACAAGATCACAGAAGTGGAGGGAGCAAATCCCACATTTCCCTTTCAAATGAAAATGCTCCCAAGAAAAATACTGGTGTAGAGTAGAATTGTTTTCTAGGTGTGTTATTTGAACTTTAATGTCTTAATGTTTTGAGTTAAGCTCAAAAACTGTGTTTTCACTTTCTCTGTAATTAAATACTTGAGTTTTCAAAAATGGTATTGCAGATAAGTGGGGGATGTTTATCCATGTAGAAAAAAAAAAGAAGAAAAAGAGTATCCCTACCTTACGCCAAATATAAAAATTAGTTCTACATGGATTAATTAAGACAGAGGTTAAAACTTCATCAAATGAAACCTAAACCCAGATGGCTTTACAGGTGATTTCTACCAAACGTTCATGGAACTAAGCATTAATCTTATAATATTATAGTATAAATTATAGCCTTTGAATACAATTTTAATATGTGTGTGTGTATGTGTGTGTTGTTCTTAGTGGAGAATGTTCCTGAGGAAGCCTTTAAGAAGTTTTAAAATGTCATTCCATATTGGTTTAGAAAAATAAATTATTTTATTACATAAAAATTTTGATAATATAATCACTGTAATATCTGATAAGATTTGTGCCAGATGCTAGATTCTTTTCTAATTTTTCTTTGAGAATTCCCTTCACCAGAACCTGTATATTGAAAAAAAAAGTTTTTTGTTTTTTGTTTTTTTAAGACGGAGTCTCACTCTGTTCCCCAGGCAACTTCTGCCTCCTGGGTTCAAGCGATTCTCCTGCCTCAACTTCCCAAGTAGCTGGGACTACAGGCACCCACCACCACGCCCGGCTAATTTTTTTGTATTTTAGTAGAGATATGGTTTCACCATGTTACCCAGGCTGATCTGAAACTCCTGAGCTCAGACAATCCACCCACCTTGGCCTCCGAAAGTGCTAGGATTGCCCGCATGAGCCACTGCACCCGGCCTTTTTTTTTTTTTTTTTAAGACGGATTCTTGCTCTGTTTCCCAGGCTGGAGTGCAGTGGTGCCATCTCGGCTCACTACAACCTCCACCTCCCAAATTCAAGCGATTCTCCTGCCTCAGCCTCCAGAGTAGCTGGGACTACAGGTGCATGCCCCCAGGCCTGGCTAATTTTTGTATTTTTTAGTAGAGATGGGGTTTCACCATGTTGGCCAGGCTGGTCCTGAACTCCCGAACTCCACCCACATTGGCCTCCCAAAGAGCTGGGATTACATGAGCTACTGTGCCTGGACAAAAAAAAAGCTTTATAAATTATGTATAAAATTTTATTTGAGTCATTTTTACTTCCAAATCACATGAGATTTGTGTTTCTACATTTTCTTAGTCTTGGCATATTTGATGATGTGTTTGAAGTCATTCTATAGCTCCTAAGAATCTAAGTTACTTCTTACTATGTTAAGGATGAGTTATTGGGGATAATTCCAATTGAAAATCACTGTACCTGGAGTAAATCTATTTCTGGGGTCTCCATTCCCATTCCAGTGGTCAACTTCTTTTTCCTTGTGTTGATATCATGCTTTATAAATTGTTACATCTTTTAATGCTTGTTTATCTGGTAGGGAAGGGCCCTCCATCCTATTCTTGTTTAGGAATGACCTGGCTATTCTTCACCCTTTGCTTGTTTTATATAAATTTTAAAGATTTTAGAGACACATTGTCAAGTTCTTTGAAAAATCCCTGTTGAGACATTTATGAAAACTGTAATGATTCTATAAATCCATTTGGAGAGAAAGACATCTTTACAATATGGAGGCTATCCATGAACATATCATGTGTCTCCATTTTTTAGGTCTTTTTAAATGTCTTTCATTAAAGTTTAACCATTTTTTAGATGGATTTTTGCTGTTGCTGTCCAGGCTGGAATGCAATGGTGCGAGCTTGACCCACAGCAACCTCTGCCTCCCAGGTTCAAGCAATTCTCCTGCCTCAACCTCCTGAGTAGCTGGGATTACAGGCACCTGCCACCATGCTCGGCTAATTTTTGTATTTTTAATAGAGACAGGGTTTTGCCATGTTGGCCAGGCTGGTCTAGGACTCCTGACCTCAGGTGATGCACCCTCTTTGGCCTTGCAAAGTGCTGGGATTACAGGTGTGAGTCACCATGTCTGATCATGTTTCATAATTGTTACATATGTTCTATTCTTCTTTTGGTAGAGCATTCCTAGGTATCTTCTGGTTTTGTTGTTACTACACATTGTTGCTGATAGGTTACAAGTCAACCGATTTATGTAGAGTAATGTTACGGCCGAACATCTTGCTAAACTTCTCTTGTTATTTCAAGCATTCTGTAGGCTTGGGGTTGTCCGTGTGTACAGCCATGCCATCTGCAAATAAGAATCATTTTGTTTCTTCCTTTGGAATCTTCAAATTTTAAATCTCTTTTTTTCTTGTTATAAGTTACTGTCTAGAATCCCCAATACATGTAAATATAAGTGGTGATTGTTTGATCTCCCCAAACCCGCAGCTGCAGTTGCCAGCCCCCAAAAATGGAAGCAAGGGAGTTCCCAAAAAGAGGGGCTCCAAGCTGTCTTGAGATCAGGCTGGTTAAAGGAAAAAAAAAGCACTAAATGCCACCTGGAAAAAAGCATTCATTAGGGGAACTCACATACCAAGCACTCAACATGGACAGCAAGAGAAGAGGGCTGCTCTGACTAGGTAGGTATCTCGCAGCAAGGGGGCTCAGAATACGGAGTTATATGAAGGTTTAAAGAATTTAAAGAGCTGAGGTCAGTTTTTTCTAGTAAACCTAGATACCTTCATCAGTGCCTGGGAATGTTCAAAGCCCTGATTTGGTTCAAGCCTGTTAACCAAAACCTATACAGCTGGCTGGGTACTAGTTCGTTCTCACACTGCCATAAAGAAATGCCTGAGACTGGGTAATTTATAAAGAAAAGAGTTTCTTTTTTTTTTTTTTGAGACAGAGTCTTACTCTGTCACAAGGTGCCAGGCTGGAGTGCAGTGGTGCCATCTCGGCTCACCGCAACCTCTTCCTCCCAGGTTCAAGCAATTCTCCTGCCTCAGCCTCCTGAGTAGCTGGGACTACAGGCGTGCACCACCACGCCCAGCTAATTTTTGTATTTTTAGTAGAGACGGGGTTTCACCACGTTGGCCAGGCTGGTCTCAATCTCTTGACCTTGTGATTCGCCCGCCTCAGCCTCCCAAAGTGCTGGGATTACAGGCATGAGCCATCGCACCTGGAAAGAAAAGAGATTTAATTGGCTCGAGGTTCCACTGGCTGTATAGGCAGCATGGCTGGGGAGGACTCGGGAAACTTACAATCGTGGCAGTGGGCGAAGGGAAAGCAGACACATCTCACGTGGCTGGAACAGGAGGAAGGGAGAGGAGGGAGGTGCCACACCCTTTTAAACAACCAGATCTCGTGAGAACTCATTCACTATCATGAGAACAGCATCTGCCCCATGAACCAATCACCTCCCACGAGGCCTTACCTGCAACACTGGGGATTACAATTAGACACGAGATTTGGATGCGGGCATAGATCCAAACCATCCCAGAGCAGTCAAGGCACTCTGGTTTTCGGTAATGACACAGAAAGAAAACAGAGAGACCTGAGGGACCCTACAGTGATAGTGACCATCTTTATCCTGTTTCAGCTCGTAAGTAAAACACTTTAAACATTTTCTCATTAAGAATAATGTTTACTTTGAGTCGATGCAGTTAAATGTTTAAAAAAATAAAATAATAATGTTTACTATTTTTTTTCTTTAGATATCCTTTATCAGTTAAGGAAGTTCCTCTATAGTCTTTTTTTATTTTCTGAGACAAGGTCTCGCACTGTGGTGTGATCATGATTCACTGCAGCCTTCACCTTCCCAGGCTCAGGTGATCCTCCCACCTCAGCCTCCTGAGTAGCTGGGACTACAGGCATGAACCACTGCACCTGTCCTTCTGATCTTTTTAAACACTGTTAGATTTTGTTTGTGGATTATATTAACATAAGAAATTATCCCAAAATTTAGTGGCTTGAAACAGGAGCATTTGTTAACTCTTGTTTTCTCAGGAGTCCAGGAGTGGCTGAGCTGCGTAGTTCTGGCTCAGGGTCTCTTGCGAAGTTGCAGTCAATGTGTTGGTGACAGCTGACGTCATCTGGGGCTTCACTGGAGAAAGATCTGCTTCCAGGCTCCCTGTGTGACTGTCGGCATGTAGGCCTCTCACATACAGCAGCCGGCTTCCTCCAGAGCCAGCAGTCACAGCGAGAGCAAGAGTGCACCCAACCAGAAAGCCACAGTCTCTGTATCATCAGAAGCAAGTCACTCCATGCTCAAGTGGAGAAAAGCTTAGCTCCACCTCCTGAATGCAGAAATGTCAAATAAATGGATAGGCATGGAGGTCATGCCTGTAATCCCAGCACTTTGGAAAGCCAAGACAGAAGGATCACTTGAGCTCAGGAGTTCAAGATCAGCCTGGGCAATATAGTGAGACTTCTCTACAAATAATTTAAAAATTATCCAGGCATAGTGGTATATGCCTGTAGTCCCAGCTTCTCAGGAGGCTGAGATGGGAGGATCAGCTGAGCCCAAGAGATCGAAGCTGCAGTAAGCCATGATTGCACCACCACACTCTGCCTGGAGACAGAGCCAGACCCTGTCTCAAAAACACAAAGTGGAAGGAAGGAAGGAAGGAAGGAAGGGAGGGAGGGAGGGAGGGAGGGAGGGAGGGAAATCAAACAATGTGTGAACATAAAATTAACCACATTAATATTTTGTTTCAGCCAGGCAAGGTAGCTCACGCCTGTAATCCCAGCACTTTTGGAGGTGGAGGCAGGCAGATCACCTGAGGTCAGGAGTTCGAGACCTGCCTGACCAACATGGCACAACCTTGTTTCCACTAAAAATACAAAAATTAGCCAGGTGTGGGGGCAGGTGCCTGTAATCTCAGCTACTCAGGAGGCTGAGGCAGGAGAATGGCTTGAACCTGGGAGGCAGAGGTTGCAGTGAGCTGAGATCATGACACTGCACTCCAGCCTGGGATAAAGAGCAAGGCTCCATCTCAAAAAAAAAAATTGTTTCATAGTTTTGCCTTGATATTCCTGATTGAGATTGGCCTTTTTTTCCCTTTCTTTTACTGTCTTTGCCTGGTTTTGGTATCAAGGTTACACTGGCCTCACAGAATACCTAGGAGAGTATAACCACTTTCTTCTGTTCTCTGAAAGAGTTTGTATAAGACAGAAATGATCTGTGAAAGTTTAGGAGAATTTACCTGGAAAGTCATCCAGGTCTAAGTTTAATTTGACAGAGATTTTTACTTCTGTTTCAATTTCCCTAATCATTTTATGACTATGCATACATTTTCTTTCTTCTTAAGTCAGTTTTGGTAAGTTACATTTTTTTCCTAGGGAATTGGTCATTTTGTCTGAGTTTTGAAATGTATCGGCAGAGAGCTGTTCATAGTAGTCTCTTATCGCATAGTAAGCTTTCATCCTAGCTAGACTAAGTAACGGAGATTGTTTTTGAAGCAGGCTATTTGAAGGCTACCGCAGTAATCCAGGCCAGAAATCACACAGGCATGAATTAGGGCAGTAATGGTAGGATTTGAAGAATGGATTGGATTGAGAAATATACACTGGGACTTGTTGATTTGTTTCATTGTATTTTTTTTACTTTTTTTTTTAATCATTAAATTTACATAACCATGTTGATTTGTTAAAGGTGGGTTGTGAAAAAGAGGAAAGAGTCAAAAGATACTTATCTGATTTCTACCTTAGAGAGGAGATGGAAGGAGCTGACTTACGGAGATGTTATCCTTTACTGTAAAGGTTGCCATTCATTACGGTGTTCTATGCATCAGGCACTGTGCTACATGCTTTATGTGTATATATGTATATCCTATATACATATGTATATGTATAAATATGTACATGGCTGGGCACAGTGCTCATGCCTGTAATCCTAGCACTTTGGAAAGCCGAGGCAGGCAGATCACCTGAGGTCGGAAGTTTGAGATCAGCCTGACCAACATGGAGAAACTCCGTCTCTACTAAAAATACAAAATTAGCTGGATGTGGTGGTGTATGCCTGTAATCTCAGCTATTCGGGAGGTTGAGGCAGGAGAATCGCTTGAACCGGAGAGGCAGAGGTTGCAATGAGCTGAGATTGCGCCATTACACTCCAGCCTGGGCAACAAGAGTAAAACTCAATTTCAAAAAAATAACCAAAACATATATATATATATATATATATATATATGTACGTATATATATATGTATTATGTGTATATAAGTATATATGTGTATATATATGTGTGTATATATACACACACACAGCTACTATATACATGTATGCGTGTGTATATTCATCTATGTGTGTGTATGTGTGTGTGTATATTATATTCTCATTTAATCCTCACAAAAAGCCTGTAAGGTAGGTGCTATTGTCTTCATTTTACAAATGAGGAAATGGATGTCATGGAGGCCCTGGGTTTAATGCAGTGCCATCAAACCCAAAACAGAAACTCTCAGCCAGTGTGGAACATCCTGGGTTTGAGATGGCTCTGAGGATCCACGCACACTGGCCCAGCGGATCACTGAAGGTGTGAGGTCTGTGGGGAAAAGCGAAGGAACAGAAAACTCCAGTGTCCTAAGCCAGAGAAGGGTTTAGTGGGTTCAAGGAGCAGAAAGAAATCCAGTGACACTAGAGAGAGTGGGTGCGAGGGAGAGGGTGATGGATGAGATGGAGAGAATGGCCCGGGGTGGCTGGAGCAGGGCTGGTGACACCATGCTGGGAGGGAAGCTTGGGGGCTCTGTGGTCCTGGGTAGGGAGGACTGCAGAGGGTGACAGTTCCCTGCCAGCTCCTACAGGAGGGTCTGGGATCAGACAGAGCCTTTGATCCCCAGGCTGGCTCTGTCTCCTCCAGATGGGGGTTATGCAGACCTGACACCTTCAGGGAGGATGTTGTCCTGATGGGGCCACCCTGCTTTTTGGTATGGAAGTTAGAAATTATCCTCGTCTCTCTGGGCTCTGGGCAGAGTGCCTGTCTCTTCAATAGGGAAGGGGTGATTCCCTCCGGGGAAGCGGGAAGTCGGGGAAGTCCTAACCATGTAACCATTTTGTTAAAGACTCTGAAAATCATTCCCATCCACATTATAGGGGCCTCAAGACGGCCTGGGTCGTCAGTGCGGCTCTCCCACACTTTCATGCCCCATACATTTTCTTTCTTTTGGCGACTTGCACATCCTTGTTAAACTATTAAGTTATGGGGAAGGGCGTCCCTACTAAGGCGCCCCGTATTTCTTTTTTTTTTTTCCTTTAATTTTTTTATAGAGACAGGGGTCTCACTATCTTGGCCAGGCTGGTCTTGAACTCCTACCCTCAGCCTCCCAAAGTGCTGGGATTACAGGCGTGAGCCACCACTCCTGCCAGCACCGTTTTTTTTCCTTTAATTAGGCGGCACGTTAACCTTTAAGGATAATAGACCCGGGCCACTGGCGGCGTGGTTTCAGGTAAGTCGCTGACCCTCTTTAGCCATCCCCCTTCCCATCCCTGAAGAAGAGGCCCGAGTGGGAGAATCCGGGCCCAGCGTTCCCTCCACGCCCAGAGCTGTCCCTTCGATCTCGAGGGAGGCCCGCGCGCTGGTGGCGTCTACTGCCCTCTCGTGGTAGAGCGTTTTGTGTTCTACAGTTTACTGCCTGACTTTCCTCCCTCTCTCCCTCTTTTTTCTTTTCTTTTTCTTTTTTTTTTTTTTGAGACAGTCTCTCTTTGTTGCCCAGGCTGGAGTGCAATGGCGCGATATCATCCACTTCCCGGGTTCCAGCGATTTGCCTGCCCCAACCTCTGGAGAAGCTGGGATTACAGGTTCCTACCATCAGCCCTGGCTAATTTTTCTATCTGGTAGGAATGGGGTTTCACCCTGTTGGCCATGCTGGTTCCAAACTCCTGGACTCAAGCAATCCTCCCACGTGGGCCTCCCAAAGTACTGGGATTACACGCATGAGTCACTATGCCCGACCTATTATCTGATTTTTAAATTTCTAAGGAATTCCAAAAGATCGGGGGCTGCAGAAGTAGATGCTTGCACAGGAGTGTCACATACCTACATTTAAGTGACAGGCTTAGCAATAGCAAAAGAAGGAAGGGAGGAAATGAAGAGCCACGGCCCCTTTAGAATCTGAGAGATTGCATCTTTCCCAAGAAAATAAACTGATACTTCGTTTTTACTTGACCTATACCCCAAATTTGGATTTCATGTGTTTTAATACCCATCTAATGTACCTTTCACACAAGGGTTAGGTGAAAGAATTTTGTTGTCCACAATTGCTAAAGTTAGAATTTTAGGGTTTTGTGATTTTAGAAATTTAGACCTGAGGACAGGAGTTCGATACCAGCCTGGCCAACATGGTGAAACGCTGACTCTACTAAAAATACAAAAATTAGCCCAGTGTGGTGGCAGGTGCCTATAGTCCCAGCTACTTGGGAGGCTGAGGCAGGGGAATTGCTTGAACCCAAGAGGTAGAGGTTGCAGTGAGCTGACACTCAGTCTCAAAAGAAAAAAAAAGGTGGTGGCTGCAATCCAACCTCAAACTGACTGGGTCCAAAGCCCGTGAAGTTAACCCTGACGCTCTATGGCCTCAAAATTGTTTAATTATTATCAGATGGAGGAGTTTTCTGTGGATTCTGGCTTGTTATACACCTTAAATAAATAGCAGTAGTGAAGAGACATCTTTAAAAACGATCATCCAGAGATTTCTTTGGAATGCCGGCACGTGCCGGTCATCTTATCTCGGCTATATGGGTTTGACAGGCTGTCATCTATTTCCCACTGTGGCCAAACTGTTTTATTTCAGTGAAGAAATGTGAACCTGCAAGAGGCAATTCTTCAAGATCGATCCCTAGTGGCTAACTGGGCCTAAATTTAAAATAGAGCCAAGCGGCCATTTGCTAACTAGCAGTCACACAGATACTCTGAGATTCCCCAAAACCACCTTTTTAATGAGACTTCTGGAGCTCACCTGCCTCCACCAACCAGGGCTCAGCTGTATCAACCAATGGGGACTCAGCTGCATGAACCAATCAAAACTAAGCAAGTTTCAGTCCTTCATTTGCATAAACAGACCTGATTGGGAACCCGGGCAGGAACTTTACAACACCCCAGTCTCCTTTTTTTGAGACGAGATCTCCGTTGCCTAGGCTGGAGTGCAGTGTCATGATTTCGGCTCACTGTAACCTCCACCTCCTGGATTTGCAAATCTCACTGGAGTAGTCTCTTTCCTCCAAACTTATTTTCAGAAAACTTCTCTTCACATACTATGAGACAGCAGAGGCAGAAACTCCATCCCAGTCTCCGAAGTTCTAAACAGAAGCTGGGTAGAGACACAAAAGTAGTAATGCGCTTCCCGAATGGAAGATAAAAATCTTGGCCAGGCACAGTGGTTCACGCCTCTGATCCCAGCAGTTTGGGAGACCGAGTCGGATGCATCACCTGAGGTTGGCAGTTCAAGACCAGCCTGGGCAACATAGCAAGACCCCATCTCTACTAAAAAAAAAAAATAGCTGGGTGTGGTGGCACAAGCTTGTAACCCCTGCTACTTCAGAGGAGAGGAATTCACTTGAACCTGGGAGGTGGAAGCTGCAGTAAGCTGAGATTCTGCCACTGCACTCCAGCCTGGGTAATTGAGAGACTCTATCCCCCCCCCCAAAAAAAAAAAGTATAAATGGTTGATCTTATAAACTAGTAGATCACAAAAATGAAAGAGTGTGAATGGAAGCAGAGCTCTGACTGTCCATGGGTGTCAATAAATCAGGTTGTGCCAGGTACAATGGCTCACACCTGCAATCCCAGTGCTTTGGGAGGCTGAAGCAAGAGGATTTCTGAAGACAGGGAGTTTGAGACCAGCCTGGGCATCATAGCAAGACCTTGTCTTTGCAAAAATTTTTTTTTAATTTGAGGGGCATGATAGTCCACGCCTGTAGTCCTAACTACTCAGGAGGCTGAAGTAAGAGCCCAGGAGTTCAAGGCTGCAGTGAGTGATTATCACACCACTGCACTCTGCACAACAGAGCCAAACCATGTCTCAAAAAAGAAAAAAAGCAACTACAACAAAATGTAAATAACTAACAGACAATGAGTTCCTGAGCATGACGTCCAGGATTTTTTATTTTTTAGACTCCCTTAGGCCCCTACTTCAACAACTCTAAACTCAGAGTAGGGGAAAAGAAATACATGATTATTGTTCCTTCCAGAATACATATTTTTGAAGCCTCAACTTCACAGGTAGTTGTTTACTTTTTAAGACTGTGGCTGGCAGGCCAGACACGGTGGCTCGCACCTGTAATCCCAGCATTTTGGGAGGCTGAGGCGGGCAAGCAGATCACCTGAGGTCAGGAGTTCAAGCCAGCCTGACCAACATGGTGAAACCCCGTCTCTACTAAAAATGCAAAAATTAGCCGAGTGTGGTAATGCATGCACACCTGTAATCGCAGCTACTTGGGAGGCTGAGGCAGAAGAATTGCCTGAACCTGGGAGGTAAAGGTTGCAGGGAGCCGAGATCACACCATTGCACTCCAGCCTGGGCAACAAGAGCAAAACTCTGTCTCAAACAAAGAAACCAACAAACAAACATAAATTAGCTGTTAGCCAGGCATGGTGGCAGGTGCCTGTAGTCCCAGCTACTTGGGAGGCTGAGGCAGGAGACTTGCTGGAACCCAGAAGGCGGAGGTTGCAGTAAGCTAAGATCCCACCACTGCACTCCAACCTGGGCACAGAGACTCCATCTCAAAAAAAAAAATTAACTTCCTCCTCAACAAATAACCCCAAGGTGAAAAATAATACTTATTGTGAAGCAGCTACATTGTCTGGGATAGATACCCAAGGTTTGCTATCTCATGCCAAGAAAATTTAGGACATGGACACACATGTGTTTAGGAATGGAGGCTTAATAGGCAAAAGAAAGAGAAAGGAAAACAGCTCGCTCTCTAGTGAGAGAGACAGGACTTCAGAAAAAGGCTGGAGGGCAGCGGAGTGCACTGGATTTATAGACGGGCTTGAGAAGGCAGTCTCTGATTTACATAGGGCTCAGAGATTGGTTCCATCAGGTATGAAGTTTACATACTGTGTGGGGAAGGCTGGCAGCCCCACCCTAATCTTATTATGCAAATGAACTTTCTCCTTGGCCAACGCCAAGTATTGTCTGCTCAGTACTGTACATGTGGCTGGCAGAAAAGGGAAGATGGACCCCCCCATTCTGAACATGTCTAGTCCCAGGTAGTTCTTTCCTTCTGGCATCCACCTGTGCAAGCTCCCAGCTGGCTTGTCTATGTCTGCAGCTCGATTTTACAGGCTGCTCTGTGTTAGAAAATGATTTGGGCTGCTTTTCATTAAAAAGGAAAACCTTACCAGGGACTTCCGTACCCTCACCATCTGCCTAAATAATTTCTTCTTAACTCCTGTAATCAATAGCATGCCCAGTCCAATTACAGTCCCTGTCACACCAGACTGCTGGTCTGTTACCAAAGCAGTCTGTTACCAAAGCTGGAAGAAAATAAGCCACTACCCAGCTTAAAGCTCTGAGTGATGGACTGAAAGCTCATCCAACCTTTGTCTTCCTTCACTGGGTAGTAGCAGAAGAGCACTTGGTGAAATCTTATTAAAGTAAGTGAAAATAGTTCATGTTGCAGAAGTATTTTCTTGCACATAGACCCTCAGTGGATGGCTACCAGTGTGACTTCTTGGTCCCATTTGTCCATTCACTCAACCCACAGTTACTGGCACTTGGCATGGATTGGAAATGCAGGCAAAACTCAAGCTTTGAAGCTGACATTCTAATCTGGGAGGCAGACAGTAAACAGGTAAATAAATATACAATGTCATGTCAGGTGGTGATGAGGGGGTCTGATCACAGTGAATTCTCTCCAAGATGTAAGGTACACAACAGTCTATATAACCTGGTCATTGCCAGGGTCAAAGGCTCTGTCTGTAGCTCTTGCTCTACAGAGATGGGAGCAGGGGTAGGAGGTGGGCATTGAGGGAGGAGAGAGGAGCAAGGGAAGAAGGAGGCACCTTTCAGCTGAAACCTTCTACTCCCTGATGCCTGGAGCAGAGGCTGTTGAGTTTTTGTTTCCTCCCAGAACACTCATTGCTAAAAGCAGCTGTTTGTTGTGTGTTTCTACTGGTGGCCATGTTTCTGTGAACCTGTCAGCCTTCTTGTGAGCCTTGTCTTCAGAAAGATTGAATTGTGTGTTAGAACAGCCTTTTTAATAAGTACCTAATTAATGTGCAACAATCTGTGTTTGAGTCCAGTTGAAGTGGCTCACACCTGTAATCCCAGCACTTTGGGAGGCTGAGGTGGGCAGATCATTTGAGGTCAGGAGTTTGAGACCAGCCTGGCCAACATGGTGAAAGCCCATTGCAGCATTCACGCCAAAGGCTTGAGACACTTAGCTTGAGACAGTTAGCTTGAGACAGTTAGCGTGACTCGCCCTATTTTGGCTGCTGGACCTATCTGCAATCATCCTCTGAGGGCTGTTGAGATCAGAGAAAGATCTGAGGCAAAAACAGAATACAAAGCAAAGGTTTGCAGTTTACGAGGACATTGTGCTGTCTGCTTTCATG
>CM052659.1:6115739-6228043 GCA_028533165.1 Leontopithecus rosalia
AACTGCTTTGTAAGCTATTATCACAAGCCCCTGATAACTATTTTTATGAAGTTTCTATTCCCTTTCTGTTTACCCCTTTTCTGCTGAGATAAAGTAAATGTAACAAGAAAAAAGGTATAAAAACTGTAACTTGCTTACCTTGTGACTTAAATATTTACAATTGTTAAGTACTTACTGGGCGTAACTTACTTGCTGGGTGTAACTTACTTGCCTTGACTTACTGGGCATAACTTACTTACTGGGCTTAACTTACTTACTGGGCATAACTTAGTGGGTGTAACTTGCTTACTGTAACTTAAGTATGTTGATCTGGCATAAACAACATTAACGTCAGGAAAGTATATAATGGAACGTATTGAAAAATAAAATTGCTGCTTGGACATAGCCCAAGCCAGCCCTCCAGACTCCGCTTTCCTTTTTTTTTTTTACTTCCACGCACTCTCTCCCTCAGGTTGAACGAGTCATCTACGTTGGCAGTCTCGGGGACTCCCGCAGGTCGGTAGCCCCCCGGCAGATGTGCTGGACCCCAACAGCCCATCTCTACTAAAAATACAAAAATTAGCCAGGTGTGGTGGTACATGCCTGTAGTCCCAGTTACTTGGGAGGCTGAGGCAGGAGAATCGCTTCAACCTGGGAAAGAGAGGTTGCGGTGAGCAAAGATCGTGCCACTGCACTCCAGCCTGGGTAACAAAGCAATACTCTGTCTCAGAAAAAATTTTTAAAAACTGGACTCAGAATCCTTCTGACACTCTGTCACCAATGTCCAACTTCCTCATCCCATGGACCTTCTGACCTTCTGTGACATCCTTCTGGAAAGGCCCCTGCACGAGGGTCATCCTGCTCCACATCTTATGGCCCTTCTGAGAACACAGCGTTCTGGATCTGAAGCCCTCACGTGGAATGAGGAAGCCTCTCCAAGCCTCCACTTGGCCGGTTCTTTATTCCCCCATCCTCCTAGCCCCTCAAGCCCCGGACACCAGCAGAGGGCCCCAGAGAACCTTCTGGCAGGCCCCCAGTCTCCACCACTCATCAAGCAGTTAAATTTGAATTTCAGATAAACAACAGTTAGTTCTTAGTAAAAACATGTCCCAAATACTGCATGGGGGATATTTATACTAAGAAAGTATTCCTTGTCTCTCAGTTCAAATTTAACTGAGCAACCTGTACTTGAGCTGATGACTCTACTCCAAGACCCCATGTTGCACGGCAATGTAGCATTCTCTCACTGGGAGGTATTACTGGTAGTTCTTTGTCTCTGCCTCCCAGGTTCAAGCAATTCTGCCTCAGCCTCATGAGTAGCTGGGACTACAGGCCACGTCACCATGCCTGGCTATTTTTTTTTTTTAATTTTTAGTACAGACGGGGTTTTGCCGTGTTAGCCAGGATGGTCTCGAACTCCTGACCTCATGATCCACCCACCTCAGCCTCCCAAAGTGGCAGGATTACAGGTATGAGCCACCACATCCAGCCAAATCTGGGTTTCTTGATTTAACATATAAAATCTGGCTCTCTGGTCCCTGCTCACCATGTGGCTTCCTTTCCCTCTCCTCAGTCCCAGCCCCAGCCCCAACACTCCTCCCATGTACCGGGGCCCATGGCTCTTTCTGAAAAGTGTGCTGCCTGGACAGGCATCACCTCCTCTGCGTCCCGCCCTCCCTCCCACCCCTTCCAGCGGAGCTCCCTGACACGCAGCTGTCCCATTCCCCCCGTGAGCTCCAGGAGGCCAGCTGCTCTCACTCCCTTTTACAGTTCCATCCCAGGCACTTAGCTGGTGCTTGGTGGTGTTATGTTGAATGAAGAGTCCTCTTAGAGCAGCCATCTTGTACCCCGATGTGGGTCTTATCAGGTTGGACATGTCATTCCCCTCGAATGGAAGTTCCCAGGTGGGAAGTGAGTGCTTATCCTTGTGCTTGTCCTGACGTGGTTCCTGGTGAGGAGTGGACACCTGATGGCTGCTAGTTCCATGAAGGAGTCGTTTGTATCCCACAGTCAGTGTCTTCAACGAATGTGCCAGAATCTCCTCTTCAATGAATTTGGAAAAGACTTGGTGTTTGAAAGGCTTCAGTGGTTCGGTGAATTTTAAATACAACTATCTAAATCAATATTGTAAAAACGGGTTTTGGGTTTTTTTGTTTTTTTTTTTTTTGAGACAAGGTCTCACTTTTTCATCCAGGCTGGAGTGCAGTGTACATTCATGGTTTACTGCAGCCTCAACCTCCTGGGATCAAGCGATCTTCCCACCTCAGCCCTCCTCAAGTAGCTGGAACTACAGGCATGAGCCATCATGCTCAGCTAATTTCTTTTTATTTTTCATGGAGATGGGCTTTTGCCATGTTGCCCAAGCTGCATTCTTTGGTTTTTTCTTGAGACAGCGTCTCCCAGGCAGAAGTGCAGTAGTATGATCTCAGCTCACTGCCACTTCCACCTCCCAGGCGCAAGTGATTCTCATGCCTTAGCCTCCCGAGTAGCTGGTATTACAGACGTGTGCCACCATGCCTGGCTAATTTTTGTATTTTTAGTAGAGACGAGGTTTCATCGTGTTGACCAGGCTGATCTTGAACTCTTGGCCTCATGTGATCCACCTGCCTCAGTTTTCCAAAGTGCTAGGATTACAGGTGAGAGCCACCACGCCCGGCCAACAGCATTCATTTTCATGTGACTAATAAATCAATTGTTGGAAGCAAAAGGAATCTCAAACTGGACATCTTCAGCATCCTTGGGCTGTAACGTCTAAGATTCTGTTGTTTCCATTGTTTACAAAGAATGGCACTTTATTTCATGATCAGCCTTTATGATTTGATGTTGCAATAATTATAAAAAGTTGTTTAAAATGAGGTCTTTTATTCTTATTCTTTTTTTCTGTGAACATCAGAGATCTGTGTTTGATTAGAGAGTCCTTTAAATAAAAACGTTGATAAGGATCGCTCTTCGAGCCTGACCACACAGAGAGCACACGTAACCTGCCCTGGCTGTGGTGGGCACCTCTCACCCACAGCTGGAAACATTGCTCTGCAGAGAAAGATGCCCACTTTCGTAGTCATACGCCCTCACATCAAAAGTTTCCATCAGAGTGATATCTTCCACTAAAGAAAAAACCTCAAAACTTTCTCTTGAAAAAACCTGAGCTTGTTTTTAGCGTTTAGAAAATTATTTATAATTTGTATTTCCCTAAATAGGCTAATTTGTTTCTGTCATAGAAATTTACATCTGTTTCTATTAAACCTAAATATGGAACTTCCTAAATTAAACCCAGAAGGGGATCATTTTATTCAGTCTCAATGTTCCTTCCCTGTTATTAATTGTCATTTAGGAGGGATGATGACTCACGTGCCAAGTTCCTGTGTTTTTCATTTATAGCTTTTGCACGTTATACCAAAATAGGCTATGACAAAAATATCACCGTCTGTGTCATAAACACAGCCTCCTTTGTCCACAGAATAAACTCTGGATTTTCGGTTTGTAACTGAAGACACGTGAGAGGCTTGCTTGGTTATCTTGGATGCCCTAACCCTGGGGGCATGACCAGTCCCTTTCTGTTTGTAGATAGTGAACAGGAGGTAATTAAACACCATGTGTCAAAAGCCAAGAGGAGAAATCACTTTAGAACTTACAGCATATGATTCGGAAAGACAAAATAAGTTCACATCTAGTTTGTCCCTGAAATGGCATCGGTAAACTTCCTAAGCTTCGCTTTGCCTACTGTCGGAAAAGAATTGTCCAGCCAGTGATTATTCTTTTATTACCACCAGAATACCATATGACTCGATTGGTAAAACTGTCAACTCTCCCTAAATTGACCTGTAGATTTGATGAAATTCCAATCAAAATAGTTTCAAATTCAGCTTCTAAAACTTAGGTTGAAGAACAAAGAACTAAGAATAACCAAGACAATTCTTTTTCTTTCTTTCTTTTTTTGAGACAGAGTCTCAAAAAGACACCATGCCCGGCTTAGCTAAGACTTTTTTTTTTTTTTTTTGAGACGGAGGTTCGCTCTTGTTACCCAGGCTGGAGTGCAATGGCGCGATCTCGGCTCACCGCAACCTCTGCCTCCTGAGTTCAGGCAATTCTCCTGCCTCAGCCTCCTGAGTAGCTGGGATTACAGGCACGCGCCACCATGCCCAGCTAATTTTTTGTATTTTTAGTAGAGACGGCGTTTCACCATGTTGACCAGGATGGTCTCCATCTCTTGACCTCGTGATCCACCCGCCTCGTCCTCCCAAAGTGCTGGGATTTCAGGCGTGAGTCGCCGTGCCCGGCCAGCTAAAACATTTCTGAAGTAGAAAAAGAAGGTGGAGGGAGATGTCCTACCAGCTATCAGAGCTGTTACAAAGCTATTGTAATAAACACAGTGTGATACTGGCACAGGGTAGACAAATTGACGATGGAACAGAACAAGGAGCTCAGAAGCAGACCCACAGCCAAGTGGAACTAGATGAATGGGAGATGAGATTGCAGATCCACAGGAAAAGATGAAGCGTAGAATAAATGGTGCAGGGACTAGTGGTTACCTATATGCAAGCCATGGAATCAGGTCATTACCTTCCAACACGCACAAAAGTCAATTCCTGATATGTTAGACTTAAATATGAAAGACGAAACTTACAACTTTTGGAATAGAATGTGGGCAAACATCTTTATAATATTGGGAGAGAAAAGGATTTCTTTAGCCAGGCAACAAAAATATTAACCACATGAGAAAGCAGTTATAAATTTAATCAAATCAAATGAACAACTTTTTGCTTATTACCAGAAAAAGAAAGACATCATTAATTAGAGAAAAATGAGTGGGGCGTGGTGGCTCACGTCTGCAATTCCAGCACTTTGGAAAGCTGAAGTGGGAAGATCACTTGAGCTGAGGAGTTCAAGACCAGCCTGGGCAACATAGTGAAACCTCATCTCTATTAAAAGTAAAAATTAAAAAGAATTTTATAAACATTTTTAAAAAGGGAAAAGTAAATTACAAAGGATACATATTCATATTTTTGGAGACAAGTTTCAATCTGGTCACCCAGGCTGGAGTGCAATGGCACAATCTCGGCTCACTGCAACTTCTGTCTCCTGGGTTCAGGTGATTCTCCTGCCTCAGCCTCCCAAGCAGCTGGCATTACAGGCACCTGCCACCATACCCAGCTAATTTTTGTATTTATTTAGTAAGGACGGGGTTTCACCATGTTGGCCAGGCTGGTCTCTAACTCCTGACCTCAGATGATCCACCCACCTTGGCCTCCCAAAGTGCTAGGATTACAGGTGTGAGCCACTGTGCCCCGCCACAAAGGAGATATTTTTTAACTGACCAAAGATTATTATCTAGAGTACGTAAAGACCTTTTAGGAATCAGGTCAAAGAACCACATTTGTTTTTTGTTTTGTTTTGCTTTTTCTTTGTTTATGTGTTTGTTTTTTGAGACAAGGTCTTACTCTGTTACCCAGGCTGAAGTGCAGTGACGCGGTCTCGGCTCACTGTAACCTCTACCTCCTGGGCTCAAGCGAGCCTCCTGAGTAGCTGGGACTGCAGGTGCACACCACCACGCCCAGCTAATTTTTGTATTTTTTGTAAAGACAGGGTTTCACCATGTTGCCAAGGCTCAAGTGATCCGCCTGCCTCGGCCTCTCAAAGTGCTGGGACCGTAGGCGTGAGCCATCACACCTGGCCCCAAATTTTTTTCCAAATGGGCGAAAAAGCACGAGCAAGCATTCTATTTAAAAAAATAAACACAGATGGTATCTAAACATGCGATAAGCTACTCATCAGTAACCAAGTAAATGCAAAATAAGACCACAGTGAGATCTCATTTTATACCCACTGGATTGGCAAAACTAAGGGTATCTGATAATACCAGGGGTTAGCAAGGAGATGGATCAGTGAGTTACGTGACACTCAGGACACTTATATGACTGACAGGGGTACATGAGGACAGGCACTTTGAAGAACAGCTGGGCACTGCAGTAGACTATTGTTCAGAAATGTTTTCTCCTCATCCCTATTTAAAGATTATACTTTTCTAGCCGGGTGTGGTGGCACATGCCTGTAAGCTACTCAGGAGAATGAGGCAGCAGAATCGCTTGAACCCGGGAGGGAGGTGGAAGTTGCAGTGAGCCAAGATCGTGCCACTGCACTCCAGCCTGGGGAACAACAGCGAAACTCCATCACAAGAAATAAATAAATAAATAAATAAAAATAAAGATTATACTTTTCTGCCCTACCAATGCCTGGCTTGGCTGCGAGATTTGCTCTAAAGGTTACCGTAGAAAGAACTAGGAGCAGAAGTGACAGATACCCATTTGCCACGCGATGCCCAGTGTTCCAAAGAGTAGCTTCTCCCTCCCCTAAACCCCATAGTAAAATAACATGGGACAGAGGCACAGCAAGCTTGTGATAGGCAGGTCATACAGAAGTGTAAGAAATGACAGAATGTGGTGGCTTACATCTGTAATCCCAGCACTTTGGGAGGCCAAAGTGGGCAGATCACCTGAGGTCAGGAGTTCAAGACCAGCCTGGCCAACATGGTGAAACCCCATCTCTACTAAAAGTACAAAAATTAGCCAGGCATGTTGGCACATGCCTGTGGTCTCAGCTACTCAGGAGGCTGAGACAGGAGGATCACTTAAACTCAGGAGGCTGAGGTTGTAGTGAGCCAAGATTGCACCACTGCATTCCAGCCTGGGAGACAGAGGGAGACTCTATCTCAAAAAAAAAATGTAAATACACCTTCGTTGTTTTGTTGAATCCATTAAGAGTTGGGGAATTATTTGTTATTTGTGCATAACTCAGCATGTCCTAACTGATATAGGCACCAGCTCATAAAGTTGAGCATCACATGTCCTAAGACCCAGCAATTCCACTTTTAGAACTTTCCCTGGAAACACTTCTGCACAGGAGATACAAAAAATAGCATCCATGACAATGTTGCCCATGATTGTAAAACACCTTTAAAAAACCAAAATGTCTCTTGGTAGAGAATGGATCTATAATTCATGACATATCTGCAGCAGTCAAGATGAATGCACTGAAGCTACACACAATAATGCAGTGAGTCTTTTTTTTTTTTTTGAGACAGAGTTTCGCTCTGTTGCCCAGGCTGGAGTGCAGTGGAACAATCTCGGCTCACTGCAACCTTCGCCTCCGTGGTTCAAGCAATTCTCCTGCTTCAGCCTCCTAAGTAGATTATAGGCACCCACCACCACGCCTAGCTAATTTTTGTAGAGACGGGGTCTCACCATGTTGGCCAGTCTGGTCTTGAACTACTGACCTCAGGGATCCACCTGGCTTGGCCTCCCAAAGTGCTGGAATTACAGGTGTGAGCCTCTGCGCCTGGCCACAGTGAGTCCTATAAATATAATTTGAGTGAATCAGGCAAGTTATAGAAGTCTCCATTAGCTTAATATAATTTTCATAAAGCTCAAAAACAAGCAAAATGAAATAACATAGTTTTAGGATACATAATTATATGACAAATGATTTTTTTAAGCAAGGGAAAGATAGACTCAAAATTCCTAAGAGAGGTTGCCTGGGGATGGGCAGAAGGTGAGTGGGGAAAGCAGCACATGGATGGTGGCTCTGACCTTGACTTTCAACCTGTAAGGATTCAGATACTAAATATTTGTGGTCTGTGGCATTTCTGTCACACCTACGCAACACTGCTCTTGTAGTGCAAAGCCAGTCTTAGTATATAAATAAATGCATGTGGCTGTGTTCCAGGAGGACTTTACCTATTGACTCTGAAATTTCAGTTTTATATAATTTTATGTGCTATAAGCTATTATTCTTCTTTTGATTACTTTTAAACCACTTACAAATGTAAAACCTGGCTGGGCCCAGTGGCTTATCCGTATAAGCCCAGCACGGTGGGAGGCCGAGGTGGGGGAGTCACTTGAGGCCAGGAGTTTCAGACCAGTCTGGCCAAGACGGCAAAGCCCCATCTCTGCTAAAAATATAAAAAGTAGTCAGGTGCAGTGGTAGGCACCTGTAATTGCAGCTACTCTGGAAGCTGAGGCACGAGAATCGCTTGAACCAGGAGGCAGAGGTTGCAGTGAGCCAAGATCACACCACTGTACTCCATCCAGCCTGGGCAACAGAGCGAGAACCTGTCTCAAAAAAAAAGCTATCCTTAGTTCATAAGCCAAACAACAGCAGCCATGCCAGGTGGTTTGCACCTGTAATCCCAGCTACTTGGGAGGCTGAGGCAGATGGGATCACTCGAGCCCAGGAGTTTAAGGCTAAAGTGTGCCATGATCATGCCTGTGAATAGCCACTGCATTCCAGCCTGGGCAACATAGCAAGACTCTGTCTCAAGCAAACAAACAAACAAAGGCAAATGGTGCACCAGGTTTGGCCATGAGAGTTTAGCGGCCCTGCTCTAGTGCTGCAGTAGGACGAGGAGCTCACAGGTGTTCACCTTTTCACTGTACTTCATACCTATCATATGTGGTTCATTTATTGGCTTCTGTATCAACTATCATGTTAAAATTTAAGAACGTTTAGAATATAACCTGGCTTAAAAGGGAGCAGGGCAAAGGCAGAAGGTGTGAGGATGGAGAAAACCTCAGGATACGCAGACACCTGAACCCTTTCCAGACCTTCCTCAAGGCCTGAGGTTTTCTTGCCCTTGACCCCAACCACAGACACTCTGCTCATACTTCCCCCAGCAGTGGAGCATGTCATGTCAAATGACAGAACCAATGGCAAGTTTAGTTGAGGTGCTGACTGCACCTTGTGGCTTATTGTCATATGTCATATTAGCACCAAAAAACAAACCTGCATTGATTTTGATTGTAATTGAAGTTGGGCCACTGGCCTACATAATTGAATTTAAACTATCGTTTTCTTTGGATTTCGAAAAAACTAGCTCAAGCCTGTTAAGTGGAATCTAGAAAATGCTTTTTTTTACCACGAGCTCTGTCCCCTCCTGTCTGTTCTGTTAAAAGTGGTACATTTTTTTGGCTAGGCATAGCAACTCACATCCATAATCCCAGCACTTTGAGAGGCCAAAGTGAGCCCACGAGTTTGAGACCAGCCTGGACAACATGATGAAATGTCATCTCTACCAATAAAAACACAAAAAATGAAAAAATTAGTCAGATGTGGTGGCTCTTGCTTATAGTTCCAGCTACTCAGGAGACTGAGGCGGGAGGATCACTTGAGCTCCTGGAGGTCAAGGCTGCAGGGAAACATGATGGTGCCACCGCACTCCAGCCTGGGTGACGGAGTGAGAAAAACTCTGTCAAAAAAAAAAATGGTGCATTTTTAAAGGCCAACTCATTAGCACTTAGAAAAAAACGTGTGTTGGGGATAATCCTGGGTATTATCTAGGATGGCCTCCTTCATTTTAGAAAGGTGTCATAGTGGGATGACTTGTATTTCCTTGCTTCTTTTCAAGAAAGTTCCAATAGCCCCATCGATTTCCATTTCACAGTTCACGTCCTCCTTCTTCTTCTTCTGGAAATCGGCAGCTACAGGCATCTTCCTCTTGAGTAGTTTGTACTGGTCTCATAAATGCTAAAAAAGAAAATTTAAGGTACATATATTTTATTATCTATTTGAATCATTTAACGTTTATTTTCCGTAAATTACATCTATAGAACATCTCTAAGCAGCAAACATTCTCTCCTTTAATTTTAACAAACTCAGCCAGGCATGGTGGTTCATGCCTGTAATCCCAGCACTCTGGGAGGCTGAGGTGGGCAGATCACCTGAGGTGAGGAGTTCGAGACCAACCTGGCCAGCATGGCAAAACCCCATCTCTACTAAAAATACAAAAATTAGCTGGGTGTGGTGACAGGCACCTGTAATCCCAGCTACTTGGGAGGCTGAGTCAGGAGAATCACTTGAACCCAGGAGGCGGAGGTTGCAGTGAGTCAAGATTGTGCCATTGCAGTT
Source organism: Leontopithecus rosalia (assembly GCA_028533165.1). Taxonomy (NCBI): domain Eukaryota; kingdom Metazoa; phylum Chordata; class Mammalia; order Primates; family Cebidae; genus Leontopithecus; species Leontopithecus rosalia. Next base: position 6,125,616 of record CM052659.1, read on the forward strand.
CAGCCTGGGTGGCAAGAATGAAACTCTGTCTCAAAAAAATCATCATCATCATCATCATTTTAACAAACTCGTCCACAAGAGAGGTAACAGCAAGGATGAACTTCCTCTAAAGATTATTTGAAATTTGTTTCCTTTTACCAAATATTTTTATTGGTCTGTAAGACTATTTTCTTTATTTTCTACATTAGCTTTAAAAAAAGTCTTAAGGATAAATCACAAAAGCATAAAATATTAGCCATATTCCAATCATAGCTCTAGTTTCAATTCAGCAGCATACATTTTCATCTTGAGGGTTACTTAGATTTGAGATCCTGTGGTTTCTTTGGAACGCAATGCTATGGCTCCACAAGTGTAAAGGTATCCCCACTACTTCCATCTGTTAGGAACGAAGAACTGATTTGTGCCTGAGTGGCCAGTTTTTGTTTACATTTTAGGGTGAAGTATTTGTGTTACTGCTCAGCAATTTTCAATCCTAAGCAGTTATTAATTTACAGACTGGCAAGGCAGAAAGTCCTACCCCAATTTCATATGCTTGTCGCTATAAAAAAAAAGCCCAACCCAAATAACCACACCATCTCCTAGAACTTATGAAAAACTGGCGAGATGTGCAAAAATTACTAATGGGATGCTTTTTGAAATTGTTCCAAGGATGAATTTCAGAACGGAGATCTCTTCTGGAAAGACTGAGATGTCATGCTTTCCATATTTGTCCTGCTGAGTACAGCTGATAACCTGGATGCTGAAGACTCCAAAAGGCAGAGAGAGGAAGGCCAATTGGCTCAGGATCTCAGGACCCGAGGAACAACATGGCAGTAGGTTTCCTGGGTTTTCTTTCTGCCTCATTATCCCCCAGAGTAGGAAGCTAGAGAAGCTGGCAACCTAAAAACACCAGTGGTATAGACAAAACAAAAGTCAAAAAGAGGACAGGCATGGTAGCTCACGCCTGTAATCCCAGCACTTTGGGAAGCCAAGGTGGGCAGATCGTCTGAGGTGAGGAGTTCAAGACCAGCTTGGCCAACATGGCAAAACCCTGTCTCTACTAAAAACACAAAAATTAGCTGGGCATGGTGGCACACACCTGTAATCCTAGCTAGCTCAGGAGGCTGAGGCAAGAGACTTGCTTGAACCCGGGAGGAAGAGGTTGCAGGGAGCCAAGATTGCACCACTGCACTCCAACCTGGGCAACACAGCAAGACTCTGTCTCAAAAAATACACACACAAAAAAACTAAGAAGACTTTGTGCTCACTCTCTAGTTATGAGACTAGGAAAGGGGCAGTATAGCAAGACTAAAAACTTCTGGGCAATAACCACTTAATTCCAACAAAACATGACACAAAACACAGTGGCCCCACCTGCAAGCCCACCAGGAAAGACTGAGTAGAGAGCCTGGACTTCCTCCCTCACGGTGGATTAAGGCTCATGTCCCCCTCCTTCCTGGGGTGGTTTCAGAGGAGGCCTAGTGGGAGCCAGAACTCACACATGTCTAGCAATAATAAGGAGACCCTCACTCTCCAGGAGGTATAGCATAGAACCCAAACATCCTCCACCCCTGCCTAGCTGTAAAAAGCTACCATACTCCCTCCTTCCCTAGAGTGATGAAAGAGGAACGCTGAGAAAATACAAGATCTAAATTGGATCCAGAAATTGGGTGTGGCTCACACCTATAATCCCAGTACTACGGGGGCCAAGGCAGGAGGATCACTTGAGTCCAGGAATTCTAGACCAGTCTGGGTAACATAGCAAGATGCTGTCTCTACAAAAAATTTTAAAATTAGCCAGGGGTGGTGGCACATGCCTATAGTCTCAGATACTCTGGAGGCTGAGGTGGGAGGATTGCTTGAGCCCAGGAGGCTGAGGCTGCAGTGAACCATGATCATGCCACTGCACTCCAGCCTGGGTAATACAGCAAGAAAGACCTTGTCTTCAAAACAAAAAGTTTTTTACTTAGGCCTAAATCTAACAAAACATACAGAAGTTGCAAAGTGAAAACTACAAAATGCTGGTGAAAGAAATTTTAAAATATATAAATAAATAGAGAGACATACCATGTTCATGGATTGGAATACAGTCATACAGCATATAATGATGTTTTAATCAAAACCAGACTGCATATATGATCATAGTCCCATAAGATTATAGTGGAGCTGAAAAGTTGCTATTGCCAAGTGATATCCAAACATCATAACATTGCAGCACAACTCATTGCTCACGTTTGTGGTGATACTGATGTAAAAACCTGCTAAGTTGCCAGTTGTACATATGCAACTATGTACAGCACATAATACTTGACAATGACAATAAACGACTATGTTAGTAGTTTATGGATTTACTCTACTATACTTTTTATAATTATTTTAGAGTATATTCCTTCTACACATATACATATATATATATGTGTGTGTGTGCATATATATATATATATATATATATATATATATATATATATAAAACCAGTTAAGACTGGGTGTGGTGGCTCACGCCTATAATCGCTGCACTTTGGGAAGCCATCGAGGGTGGACTGCCTGAGCTCAGGAGTCTGAGGCTAGCCTGGGCAACATGGTGAAACCCCTTCTCTACTAAAGTACCAAAAATTAGCTAGGCATGGTGGTGTGCACCTGTAATCCTAGCTACTCGGGAGGCTGAGACAGGAGAATCACTTGAATCCAGGAGGCAGAGGTTGCAGTGAGCCGAGATCGTGCCATTGCTCTCCAGCCTGGGAGACAGAGCAAGACTCCATCTCAAAAAAAAAAAAAAAGTTAATCATAAAACAACCTTAGGCAGGTCTTCTGGGAGGTATTCTAGAAGATGTTGTTCTCATAGAAGATGACCATTACTTGTACGTTTTTGCTCTGAAGACCTTCCAATGGGACAAGATGTGGAGGTGGCAGACACCGACTATGTAGCTCTAGGCTAATATGTGTGTTTGTGTCTTAGTTTTTCACAAAAGAAGTTTAAAAAGTAAAAAACAATTAAAAAAAATTTAAATAGATAAAAGCTTACGGAATAAGGAAATAAAGAGAAAATATTTTTGTACAGATGTACAATGTGCTTATGTTTTAAGCTAAGAGTTATTACAAAAGAGTCAAAAAGTTACAAGAAATTTTTTTAAGTTGATAGGCTGGGTGTGGTGGCTCACACCTGTAATCCCAGCACTTTGGGAGGCTGTGGTGGGCAGATTACCTGAGCTCAGGAGTTTGAGACCAGCCTGGCCAACATGGTGAATTAGTGATGAACCCCCATCACTAATACAAAAATTAGCCAGGTGTGGTGGCAGCTGCCTGTAGTCCCAGCTACTTGGGGTACTGAGGCAGGAGAATCACTTGAACCTGGGAGGTGGAGGCTGCAATGAGCCAAGATCTTGCCACTGCATTTCAGCCTGAGCAACAGACACTGCCTCAAAAAAAATAAAGTTTATGAATTAAAACGTTACATGCAGTAGGCTAAGGTTAATTTATTATTGAAGAAAGAAAGCATTTTAAATAAATTTAATTTAGCTTAAGTGTACAGTGTTTATAAGACTACAGTGGTATATGGCAGAGGTCCCCCATCTTTTTGACACCAGGGGCCAGTTTTGTGGAAGACAGTTTTCCCACGGACTGGGGAAAAGGATGGTATCAGGATGATTCAAGCGCATTGTATGTATTGTGCACTTTATTTCTGTCATTATAATATTGTAATATGTAATGAAATAATTATACAACTCCCCATAATGTTGAATCAGAGAGAGCCCTGACCTTGTTTACCTGCAACTAGACAATCCCATTGGGGGTGATGGGAGACAGTGACAGATCATCAGGCGTTAGATTCTCATAAGGAGTATGCAACCCATATCCCTCACATGCGCAGTTCACATTAGGGTTTGTGCTCCTACGAGAATCTAATGCCGCTGCTGATCTTTCAGGAGATGGAGATCAGGCAGTAATGCAAGTGATGGGGAGCAGCTGAAAATACAGAGTTCACGTTTGTGAGTGTTGTCAGAATCAAAATGGAGTAACTTGTGTCAAAACCCTGACAAATGGGCCAGGCGTGGTGGCTCATGCTTGTAATACCAGCACTTTGGTAGGCAGAAGTGGGTAGGTCACATAAGGCCAGGAGTTCAAGACCAGCCTGGCCAACATGGCAAAACCCTGTCTGTACTATAGTGAGGCATGGTGGCGGGCACCTGTAATCGCAGCTACTCAGGAGGCTGAGGCACAAGAATTGCTTGAACCCTGGAGGCAGAGGTTGCAGTGAGAGAAACCACAACCTTGTATAAAGGTTACTGTACCTTACACAAAAAAAAACTTCTGAGGTTTTAGTCAAGGATAATTGTTTCAAAATAACTTATGTAACCCTCCTCGGTTTTTCTTTTAGGAGACGGAGTCTCACTCTGCCACCCAGCATGGAGTGCAGTGGCCCAATCTCAGCTCACTGCAACTGCCTCCCGGGTTCAAGTGATTCTCCTGCCTCAGCCTCCTGAGTAGCTGGGATTGCAGGCACACGCCACCATGCAGGGCTAATTTTTTCTATTTTTGGTAGAGATGGGGTTTTACCATGTTTGCCAGACTGGTCTTGAACTCCTGAGCTCAGGTGATTTGCCCACCTCAGCCTCTCAAAGTGCTGGGATTACAGGCGTGAGCCACTGTCCCCAGCCCCTCATTTTTTCTTTTAAAAATTCTTGTCACTTTTACCTCCCTGGATACACCTACTGTATTCCCATTGCAATGCTACTCCTGAAAAAACACATTCTTTCAGAGAGCCTCTCTCTCTGTCTGTGATTTAGCTTAATACATCTCATATGAATCTATTTATACAACATTCCTTTTTTTTTCTTAGATACAGAGTATCGCTCTGTCACCAGGCTGGAGTGGAGTGGCACGATCTCAGCTCACTGCCACCTCAAGTGATTTTCCCACCTCAACCTCCCTAGTAGCTGGGACTATAGGTGCACATAACCACCCCTAGCTAATTTTTGTATTTTTAGTAGAGACAGGTTTTCACCATGTTGGCTGGGCTGGTCTCAAACTCCTTATGATCCACCCACCTCGGCCTCCCAAAGTGCTGGGATTACAGGTGTGAGCCACTGCGCCTGGCTATTTAGACAACATTCCTAAAATAACAAAAGTGTAGAGATGGAAGACAGGTAAGTGGTTGCCAGGGGAAGGCAGGGAGCGGGAGTGGACGGGACTAGAAAGGCATAGAGGGAGGAAATCTCTCCAGTGATGGATAGTTCTGATTTTATTGTGCTGGTCGTTGTACAGCTCCACATGTGTCATAAAGGGACACACAGCTACATATGCACACTGTGCCAATGTCAGTTTCCTGCTTTGCCATTGTACTGGAGGATGGAACCCATAAATGGCATGAGAAATGTTCCTGTCTTGGCAAATTCCTGTGAATCTATAATTATTTCAAAACTAAAAGATCTTTTGAATGACCTAACACTTTTTTCTAAAATGGATTACAGTTCCATTGAAACTCACTAGTTACTCATAAATACTTTTGAAAAGCATTTTGTACAGAACTTTGTTACAGTCTGAGGTATGGACAGAACTTTGTTGCAGAAATAGTCCTTTAAATCAGGATTAAGTTCAGCACTTTGGGAAGCCAAGGTGGAAGAACCGCTTGAGCCCAGAAGTTTAAGACTGGCCTGGACAACATAGTGAGACCCAGTCTCTACCAAAAAATTAAAAATCAATTAAAAATTAGCTGATGAGTGTGATGGTATGCACCTGTAGTCCCAGCTACTCAGTAGGCTGAGGCAGGAGGATTGCTTGAGCTCTGGAGTTTGAGGCTGCAGTGAGCCGTGATTGCACCACTGCACTTCAGTCTGAGTGACAGTGAGACCCTGTCTCAAAAAAACAAAAGACAAAACTGAAATCAGGCTTAAGTGAGAGCTTAGAGGTTTAAATTGGAAGTGTAGACCTCAAAAAGAGAATGAAAGAGCAAACCACAGGCCAGGCACAGTGGCTCATGCCTGTAATCCCAGCACTTTGGGAGGCCAAGGTGGGCGTATCACAAGGTCAGGAGATCAAGACTGTCCTGGCTAACATGGTGAAACCCTGTCTCTACTAAAAAAAATACAAAAAAAAAATTAGTCGGGCGTGATGGCAAGTGCCTATAGTCCCAGCTATTTGGGAGGCTGAGGCAGGAGAATCACTTGAACCTGGGAGGCGGAGGTTGTGGTGAGCCGAGATCATATCACTGCACTCCAGCCTGGTGACAGAGTGAGAGTCCGTTTCAAAATAAATAAATAAATAAAAGAGCAAACCACAAAAAAGGAAAAGATATTTGCAGCTCATGAACAACAGACTAAAAACTTCCTATACATTAGTAAGAAAAGGACAGAAAACCCTATGAGAAAATATTCAAAAGACTTGATCAGGCAATTCACCAAAGAGGAAATCCAAATAACCAAAATAACATGAGAAGGCATCTAACCTCACTAGCAATCAGTAATGCAAGTTAAAACCACAATGAGATACACCATCTACCCACCATATGGACAAAAATGGTCTGATGACACCAAGACTTATCAGGGGATACAGAGCAAAAGGAACCTCATTCCTGCCAGGGGAGTGTAAATGGGGTCCAGTCACTTTGGAAAACAGTTTGGCATATTCAAGACCAAGATACATGTTCCTTATATCTCAGTAATGTTATTCCTAGGTTAAAAAACAAAACAAAACCAGAAACGTGTTTACATGTGCTGAGATCCACAGACAAAAATATTCAAATGTCATTGCATGTAATAACCCCAAGCTGGAAATGATCCCAGTATCCATCAACATTAGAATAGGTAAATAATGATGTCATCATTCAATAAAAGAGTGTACAATAGGTCAGGCATGGTGGCTCACACCTGTAATCCCAGAACTTTGGGAGGCCAAGGCAGGCAGATCACCTGAGGTCGGGAGTTCGAGACCAGCCTGACCAACATAGAAAAACCCTGTCTCTTCTAAAAATACAAAATTAGCCAGGCATGGTGGTGCATGCCTGTAATCCCAGCTACTAAGGAGTCTGAGACAGGAGAATCGCTTGAACCTGGGAAGCGGAGGTTGTGGTGGGCTGACATCGCACCATTGCACTCCAGCCCTGGGCAAGAAAAGCGACACTCTGTCTCAAAAACAAAAAAAAAAACAAAGCTTTACTAATGGTTTTTCTGCATATATCTTTTAACAACCTCCAAATAGACACATTCTGATCTTATATGTTGTTTTGGTTTTGCTCTCAAAAAGCTCCTTTTATTAAATGTCTCGTACTAAGTCTTATTAAGCCTGTTATGTCTTGTTCTATCATCCATAAAGACAAAAAACAGGTTGTCCTCCTTCTATACACTTTTTCAAATAATTATCAATGGCTTTTGTCTAGTGGGTGCTGACTCTGTGCCAGGCACTTTCTGAGTGCCTTATAGAAATAATATCTTGGTGAACAAGTGAATGAGTGAAATTCATTATTGAAATTTTTCATGTAATCCATATTGATGCTTTAATAGTCCTTTTGATGAGTGGGTGGGGGAGACGGAGTCTTACTCTGTCGCCCAGGCTGGAGTGCAGTGGCACCATCTCGGTTCACTGCAACCTCTGCCTCCTGAGTTCAAGTGATTCTCCTGCCTCAGCCTCCCGAGTAGCTGGGACTACAGGTGCACGCCACCATGCCTGGCTAATTTTTTGGTATTTTAGTAGACACAGGTTTTACCCTGTTGCCCAGGCTGGTCTCGAACTCCTGACCTCAGGCAATCTGTCTGCCTCAGCCTCCCAAAGTGCTGGAATTACGAGCGTGAACCATGGTGCCCGGCCAGTCCATTTTGTTAAACCCCTTCAAACTCCCGCTTCGTTCTCTCCGCCTTCCTCAGATATGGGCCTAAACTCAGTTTAAGCCCATTTATCAACCAGAGGGACATGGGGGGAACATGGTGTTCTGATTCTTCTTTGCCAGTGTCCTCTACACGCACGTACACACGGGTATAATCCAAGGCTGCAGCATATTTAAATCTGTCATTTTTCTAGAACTGGGGTGTTCTCTACTATACCCAAGCTTTCTCCATTCAGCACTATTGACATTTGAGGCAGCACCATTCTTTGCTGGGAGGCTGCCCTGCGCATTGCAGGAGTTCAGCAGCATCGCTGGCCTCTACTTACTAGGTGCCAATAGCCCCCAACTGCCACCACCACCAAGTAGTGACCATCACGACTGTCTCCAGACACTGCAAATCTTTCCAGAGACAAAACTGGCCCTGCTTGATAACCACTGGGCGACATGAACCTCATTTCTATACAATTTTTTAAAATCATCTTTTCCTTTCTACTATAAAAAGCCTTGCCTTGTTAGAGCCCTAATACGATTATGTTACTCTTACGTCGTTTGAATATATACAGGAGTTTCTTTCTGCCCTGTTTAACAACACAGAAACGGAGCACGAGGAAGAACAGCAGGAACAGCAGGAACAGCGCCGCAACCGATGTCAGCACAAGAAAGGAGATGATCTGCGGAGTGCGTCCTGAAAAACAGCCAAAGGAGAAATGAATGCAGAAATGTATCGACGCTCATACGCTCATGTGTATATTTATGTTGGTAAACTCCTAAGCATGAGAAGATTCAGAGCTTTGGGCATCTCCAACCTGCTAATGTAGTAAACTTAGAAAACTTTAAAAAAAAAAGCTGGGCATGGTGGTTCACACCTGTAATCCTAACACTTTGGGAGGCCAAGGAGGGTGGATCACTTAGGGTCAGGAGTTCAAGACCAACCTGGCCAACATAGTGAAACCCCATCTTTACTAAAAATACAAACATTAGCTGGGCGTGGCGGTGGGTGCCTGTAATCCCAGCTACTCGGGAGGATAAAGCTGGAGGATAAAGCAGGAAAATTGCTTGAAACCCAGGAGGTGGAGCATGCAGGGAGCTGAGATCGTTTCACTGCACTCCAGCCTGGGGGAGTGACTCCATCTCAAAAAAAGAAAAGAAAAGAAAAGAAAAGGAAGAAGGAAAGAAAGAAAGAAGAAAGAAAGAAAGGAAGGAAGGAAGGAAGGAAGGAAGGAAGAAAGAAAAGAAAGAAAGAAAGAAAGAAAGAAAGAAAGAAAGAAAGAAAGAAAGAAAGAAAGAAAGAAAGAAAGAAAGAAAGAAAGAAAGAAAGAAAGAAACTCAATGGCTGGGTGCAGTGGCTCATGCCTGTAATCCCAGCACTTTGGGAGGCTGAGGCGGGCAGATCACCTGAGGTCAGGAGTTCGAAACCAGCCTGGCCAATATGGCGAAACACTGTCTCTACTAAAAATACAAAAATTAGCTGGGCGTGGTGATGGGCAACTGTAATCCCAGCTACTCAGGAGGCTGAGTCAGGAGAATCCCTTGAACCTGGGAGGCAGAGGTTGCAGTGAGCTAAGATCACGCCACTGCACTCCAGCCTGGGCGACAGAGCAAGGCACTTGCTCTCTCTCTCTCTCAAAAAAAAAGAAGTATATATATGTGGGGCCCTATAATCCCCTTTCCTTGGCATTGATAAAAGTGTAGATTCTGTTTGGATGAAGCGTCCTCTGGCACTGCTTACAAATGTGTATCTCAGACTGAATAACAAATGCCTGGGAGAAAACTGCTGGGTCCCTGAGGGCAGGATACAGGAACAAATGCACCTGGGAGGTGCCAGTTGTAGGTGGAGACGTGAGACATCATGATATTGGGGCGATTTAGACACAATCTCCAATCACCATAAGATACTCACTTTGAGGCTGGCCGCAGGGGCTCATGTGTGTAATCCCAGCACTTTGGGAGGCTGAGGCAGGTGGATCACTTGAGGTCAGGAGTTCGAGACCAGTCTGGTCAACATGGTGAAACCCCATCTCCACCAAAAACACAAAAATTAGCCGGGCATGGTGGCATGTGCCTGTAATCCCAGCTACTCTGAAGGCTGAGGCAGGAGAATTGTTTGAACCCAGGAGGCAGAGGTTGCAGTGAGCCAAGATCACAACACTGCACTCCAGCCTGGGTGACAGAGCAAGACTCCACATCAAAACAACAACAACAACAACAACAACAACAAAGATATTCATTTTGATTTAATGGCATAGCCCAGATACCTGGCTCTCTTGCAGGGGCAGGCGGGGTCACAGAGGATGCTCCAGGAGAGAGGTCGGCTGAAGACTGTCCACAGACCACGTCCCTTGCCTTCGTCCCATGCACAAGCACAGACTTGCCATCCAAAGAGCAGCTTAGACAGTTCAACGAAAAAAGTTTAAATAATTAACTAAGGTCCAGAGGATTCCGATTTAACACTTTTTCATTTTTCACCCAATGAAGTAGCCTAGTGAAAAAGATATGTGGGTCTGGGTTTGCAGGCAATGGAAAGATATTTTGAAAAACTTCCACTTGACCATCTGGCTCCCTGCAGCTTTCTGTGGCTTCCTTCTATTCGGTGACAGCTCAGTTCAGGCTGTTTTGCCTGGTTAGTCTCTCACCCCCAACTTCTTAATTGGACTTGACCATCTCCAGCACAGATAAAGGATAGCATGGGGTCAGAGGGTCCACCACTGGCATCAGACAAACCAGGGTTGAGCCCTCAGTCTCCTGCTTTCTAAAATGACTTTGGGCAAGTTAAGAAATCTCTCTAGCCCAGGCATGGTGGCTCACTCCTTAATCCCAGAACTTTGGGAGGCCAAGGTGGGTAAATCACCTTAGGTCAGGAGTTTGAGACCAACCTGGCCAACATGGTGAAACTGTCTCTATTAAAAAATACAAAAAAAAAAGGTAGCCGGGCATGATGGCGGGTGCATGTAATCCCAGCTACTGGGGAGGCTGAGGTGGGAGAATCACTTGCAGCCCGGAGGCAGAGGTCGAAATGAGGTGAGATTGTGCCACTGCACGCCAGTCTGGGCAACAGAGGGAAACTGCAAAAAAAAAAAAAAGCCAGTTGCGGTGGCTCACGCCTGTAGTCCCAGCATTTTGGGAGGCTGAGATGGGTGGATCACAAGGTCAGGAGATCGAAACCATCCTGGCTAACACAGTGAAACCCTGTCTCTACTAAAAATAGGAAGTTAGTCGGGCGTGGTGGCACACTCCTGCAGTCCCAGCTACTCGGGAGGCTGAGGCAGGAGAATTGCTTGAACCCAGGAGGCGGAGGTTGCAGTGAGCCGAGATCACACCACTGCACTCCAGCTTGGGCAACACAGCAAGACTCACTCAAACCAAAAAAAAGAAAGAAAAAAAGAAAAAGAAATCTCCCTAAGCTTCAGTTTTCTCATCTGTAAAATTAGGGTTGTATGTGCTGCCAGAACTATTTCAAGGAACAAATGAGTGACAGTCAGTGACACCCTCTTGCACGTCTGACACACGGAGTAAAAGGTAGCTGTCATCATCATCACCACCATCATCGCCATCATTGCTGCTGTTGCTGCCACACCTTTCCCTACCCCAAATCCACCCATCCTCCAGAGCCCAGTTCAAACACACTTTCCACACAGACTCACTTAACAACTCTCAACAATTTGTATTGAAAGACCTTTTTCAAAAAGCCACTTTCCGGCCAGGTGCAGCGGCTCAGGCCTGTAATCCTAGCACTTTGGGAGACTGAGGTGGGCGGATCACTTGAGATCAGGAGTTCAAGACCAGCCTGGCCAATGTGGTGAAACCCTATCTCTACTACAAATACAAAAAATTTAGCCAGTGTGGTGACGCACACCTGTAATCCCAGCTACTTGGGAGGCCAAGGCAGGAGAATCACTTGAACCCAGGAGGCGGAGGTTACAGTGAGTTGAGCCCATACCATTGCACTCCAGCTTGGACAAGAGGAGTGAAACTCCATCTCAAAAACAGAACCAGAACTTTTTTAAAAAGCTACTTTCCAAAGAGAGAATTCAACTAAGTCTGAGAAAATAGTCAATACTTTTCTTGAGTATTGTGAATCCATTTGTCGGCCACTCTGATGCCAATAAATTATAAATGACAAAGGCAGATGGATACCATGATTCCTCTTTTAAAACACTTTATTTTCTCTCCAAAAAAGTCACTTTCCCATCTGTTACAAACCCATACACTTTTAAAATACAATAAAAATGAAAATGTAAAATAACAAAAATGATTTTCTAGTAAGAAAAAGCAAATGGAAAAAGAGCAGAGACACAAAATACTATGCCCGAATTTTTATTCTTAGTCAACAGACACATTACACTGCCAATTTGCCTTAAAAGTTTCTAAATGCTTATTCTCTAACCCTACACTGCTGTTGACAGAGGCACAGCACAAGCCTTTTGTGGACCAGCACCTATCCATAGACCACAGTGTGAGTTCTGGTCCCACAAATAAATGGTCACATTCTCTCATATACCACTGGCTTTTTACCACCTGTGATGGCCTTGTGTGCCAAGTGTGTGCCACATTTTGGAGGGTAACGAGCAATTGTTACTTTCTTCTGTGTCATTCTGGGGCTGGCATTGAACAATATGGAGATGGGCTGATCACTCAGAGAAGGTAAGAGGCAGCAAAGAAATGAGAAGGAAACAGAGAAGAGGCCGACAGTTTCAAAGTTCCACGGACAACTCCTTTTTCTCGAGACGGTCTCTGCTCTGGAGTGCAATGGTGCGATCATAGCTCATTGCAGCCCCAACCTCTGGGACTCAGGTGGTCCTCCTGCCTCATCAGTCTTCCGTACAGCTGGGACAACAGGCATGTGCCATTACACCTGGCTAATTTTTTTATTTTTTTGTAGAGACAGGGTCTCACTTTGTTGCTGAGGCTGGTTTCCAACTTCTGGGTTCAAGCAGTCCTCCTGCCTCAGCCTCCCAAGTAGCTGGGATTATAGACATGCACCACCAGTCTGGCTAATTTTTCTATTTTTAATAGAGATGGGGTTTCACCATGTTGGTCAGACTGGTCTCGAACTCCTGACCTTGTGATCCACCCTCCGGCCTCCCAAAGTGCTGGAATTACAGGAGTGAGCTACCACACCTGGCCTACCAAGATTCTTTATTCAATAAACTAAAGGAAATTATACATACTTTGTCCAGGGTCGACAGACGCCACGTTTCTGATCATTAAATGTCCCAAAGCCACAGTCTTTACAACCTTGCATTAAAAACGAAAGCAATGATAAAAAGGAAGCATTTTCATCATTTTATAACTTTCCCTGTGACGAATGTAATCAAGTCATTACCATAATGCAATCTACACAAATTGTTCGATAATTCTTGAAACCCTAAGAGGCTAGTTTCTATGCTAACGGTCCTTAGAGTATTGCTTGTGTCTGACACGTGTGAAGATGAATGGTTCTGGCAATTAACGAATGTGCTGATTTAAAATTATTTCCATTTATGACAAAATAACGGAAATATTTCGATAATTAAAAGATGATATCAGGCCGGGCGCGGTGGCTCACGCCTGTAATCCCAGCACTTTGGGAGGCCGAGGTGGGTGGATCACGAGGTCAAGAGATCGAGACTATCCTGGTCAACAGGGTGAAACCCCATCTCTATTAAAAATACAAAAAATTAGCTGGGCCCGGTGGCGCGTGCCTGTAATCCCAGCTACTCAGGAGGCTGAGGCAGGAGAATTGCCTGAACCCAGGAGGCGGAGGTTGCGGTGAGCCGAGATCGCACCATTGCACTCCAGCCCGGGTAACAAGAGCAAAACTCCGTCTCCCCCCACCCCCCCAAAAAAAAGATGGTATTAATATCATATAGTCATCGCTTGTTAACTTTAAGTTTCTACAGATCCGTTTGTTTATATTCAAAGGATCAAGGCCTAAGCTGTTTGCCTACATCACAAAACTGCACTAGATCAAAGAAGTGTAACCCTACCTTCTTTTGTCGATTCTTGCCCTTGTTTACAATCTGGTTCACACATTCGGCATCCGGCCCCCAGGCAGCGAAATCCTGAGATGCAGTCACACTCTGCGTTGCTGGTGGAGGAACAAGCCTTCCTGGTCCTGAAAACACCTGTGAAGTCCCCACAGCCCCCAGCGTTTTATTACATTTGACCTCCAGATCCAGGAATCACAATCATTGTCACTCTACTTAGAACATTCTCAGTGATGTTAAAGTTTACTTTGAAATCTCTATAAAGACATTTTTACATTTTGGAAACTCAAAACTTCTCTCTCAGCAAATGAATGTTCCCTCTAATATTTAGAAAGCTCAGTCCACACATAATTGCTATCATCATAAATTATTTTACTGACCTACTAGTTAACAGAAGAATCAGAGTCTTTGACACTTGAGAGTTTCGATACAGAGCAGTTAGTGAACAGGACAGAAAAGCTTATCTTCCCGACTATCCTCCAGAAGAAGAAAACATCTTTGAACTCATACCTTTACACGGCCTGCATAGGACACAGACCCTTTGTCCGCCTACACTGGAGAAACTATTTGGAGGACAGGCAATGCAAGTCTGATTCTTGTTATTCCCACAGAATGTACCTAAAAAAAAAAGGCAGACCATAGCAGTACACGTTTGACAGCAGGCAATTGTCACCCAAGGCGTTCTGAAGTTTACAAGAAAATAAGATTAGAAGAGAATGATTAGTTTTCTAGATGCCACAGTGACAGACATTAGTTTGATTGACTTCCTAAAATGATGCATGTGCAAGATTGTTCTCTGTGTAATCACAGAATTAGAAATAACAAAATTCAGGCCAGACACGGTGACTCACACCTGTAATCCCAGGACTTTGGAGGCTGAGTCAGGCAGATCACCAGAGGTCAGGAGTTCAAGACCAGCCTGGCCAACATGGTGAAACCCCGCTCTACAAAAGTTAGCCAGGCATGGTGGCACATGCCTATAATCCCAGCTACTCAGGAAGCTGAGGCGGAAGAATCGCTTGAACCTGGGAGGCGGAGGTTGCAGTGAGCCAAAATCGCACCATTGTACTCCAGCCTGGGTGACAGAGTGAGACTGTCTCAGAAGAAAATAGAGGCCGGGCGCAGTGGCTCATGCCTGTAATCCCAGCACTTTGAGAGGCTGAGGCAGGAAGATCGCCTGAGGTTAGGAGTTCAAGACCAGCCTGGCAACTTAGTGAAACCCCATCTCTACTAAAATATAAAAATTAGGCAGGTGCAGTGGTGCGTGCCTGTAATCCCAGCTACTTGCGAGGCTGAGGCAGGAGAATCCTTGAACCTGGAGAGCTAAGGTTGCAGTGAGCTGAGATCATGCCACTACACTCCAGCCTGAGTGACAGAGTGAGATGCTGTCTCAAAAAAAGAAAAGAAATAACAAAATACAGATATTGTAAGAAATAAATCAGCAGAAAGAAAATACTTTATCTATTGAATAAAACAAAATGATTAACTTGATTGATCCAGGAGATCAATATGATTGGGTCCAGAAGGACAGCAATGTCCTACACTAAAATTTAAATGCGCCTGACATTCCACTGACAAGCCCTGTGCCACCTGCTTACTTGCTGCTATGCCCCCAGTCTGAGCACAAAACCCTACACACAAAACTAACGTGCTGAAGTCTTGCCGTGTGCCATGCGCTGTTCTGGGCCTTTCGGTGGATCCTCCCAGCCATCCCCTAAAACAGGTTCTCTTATTATCCTCAGATGAGAAAGTCAAGGCACAAGAGGTTGAATGACTAGGCTGTGTTCACACAGCTAGGGGGTAGCATCCAATAAATATGTGTAAATGAATGGATTTTTCATTTTCATTTCCTTAAAAGGGAGCTCATTAGCCTTGACTACTAGACTAACTGAACCATGCTTCCAACAGAACAGATCAAAGGCACATGGTAACTGGGCACTCACCAGCTGGGCAGTTACTACACAGATCCTGCAATGATCTTGTCCTCTCAAAGTTCAGGACCAGCAGCAGAGTGGCTACTATATTGTAACAGCTGTTTCCCATGATGAAATCTGACACGGGTATGACACAAGCAAAGCCTATTCCAAGAGAATTTTAATCAAATTAACTGGTCTGGCAAATGTCACTCTGCAAAAGTAAACATTTCCAAGGAAAGGTGGTTTCTCCTTTCAAAATGATCTATATTGCAATCATTACCTATACAATTGAACAAGAGGATAACAGGGTTTTTCAGAAACAATTAATGATGCAACACTACAGAAAAGTAGTAAATTCATAGAAACTACTGTGACAAGCCAGGCGTGACTAAGCACACAGCTTTGTGCAGGTTTGCCAATGTCTGAGGGTGCATTTTCCATCACATTCTGCTAAAAATGCTGAAATAACAATAGCCAGAACTTTTGGGGACTTTCATAGGCACTGCGAAGTACCATCCAGCTGTCAATAATGTCAATTACTTGCTGCCCCTGAAATAAACTCCTTACAAAGAGAATCTGTCAGGGGCATCGGACGATTCAGTTAATAAGAAGCTATCCCACAGCACAGTATATGACTATAGTTAACAATAATTTATTGCATACTTCAAAATAGCTAGAAGAGAAGATTTAAAATGTTCCCAACACAAAGAAAGGATAAATTTTTGAGTTGATAGATATTAAGCTACTGTGATTTGATCATTACACATTCTAGGCATGTATCAAAATATCACGTGTACCCCACAAATACATTAATGTAAAATTATTATGTATCCACAAAAGTAACAAATTAAAAATTAGGTAATTTATGAAAGAGAAAAACAAAAGAAGCTATCCCACAGCCACTCTTCCCCCTTGAGCTGAACACCTAAACATGTGGAAAGTCCTCCCTGTCCAGCACAGTGACACGTTTTCTCAAACAGAGCCATGTCCTAGCCCGTTCTGAGATGTGAAGCTTGTATGCTCACAAAACTAAGGAGTGAAAAAGTCTCTTCAGGCCAAGTTATTGATGTTTATTTAATGGGCTATTGAAGAGATGTCATTCTAAATTAGAAGGAGAAAAAGTCTAGAAAGGGGCAAAGGGAGCAAAGGTTCTATCCTCACCCCCTCTCAGTGCCCCCACTCACTCCCCCAAATGGACAGACCTTGAGATCTCGGCGCTGCTGGCGAACTTTCCACTCCTTGGTCTTCAGGGTTCTGCAGCTCGGGAGGGCTTCAGGTCACACACAGGAGTGCTGTGACTCAGCCGGGGGCGGGGTCTTGTGGGAAATTCCTGCCACAGCTGTGTGAAATCGTTCATTTCATATCTGCTGGACCCCAAAATCCCCTAGAGTCCCTGTCCCTGCCTGATAATGGCACTTCCAATTACTTCTTAGAAGTAGCTCTCTACTGTCAGGATGTGTCTCAGATGATGCTGGGAAAAGGATTTTGTCCCTTAAGATAGCTCTCCAGGACAAAGCATTTAGCAGGTCGTTAAAATCCTGGATTTGAGACTAGAGGGATGAAACCAACTTCTCAACAGTGATCGGCGTTTCGCGCCATACACTGTCCCCTAACTAGAGTCACTGTAATGCAAGAGCTGTCATTTCTTGAGCACAGCCGATGTGTCAGGCATCAGAGATCCACTGTGGCTAATACACACTATCCTCGAAAGAACCCTAGAACTTGCTATGACTGCTGTGGTTACTGGAGGAAACTGGCTTTGAGCGGAGTCAGAGCATCTACAGGACGGGGAGCCGGGTAGTGCTGGAACCCAGAACTGCCTGGTCCCTTTTTATCCTGCTCCTCACTGTGTGGGTGAGAGAGGGAGGAAGGAGGGAGAAATGGAGTGAAATGGAAATGGGGAATCAAAGCACTCACATGGTGGGTGAATGAACACGACATGATTCGGTGAAGCTGAGATCTAGGAAGAATTTTTAGAAAACCTTGATTTCAATTATTCTTCAAAAAAAAGGAGAAAGAAGAAAAAAGGCACAGTGACTCATGCCTGTAATCCCAACACTTAGGAGGCTGAGGTGTGTGGATCACCTGAGTTCAGGAGTTTGAGACCATCCTGGCCAACATGGCAAAACTGCCTCTCTACTAAAAATACAAAAATTAGCCGGGGGTGATGGTGGTGGATGCCTGTAATCCCAGCTATTCAGGATCGCTTGAACCTGGGAAGTAGAGGTTGCAGTGAGCTGTGACTGCGCCACTGCACTCCAGCCTGGGTGACAGACAAGACTCCATCTCAAAAAAAAGGAAAAGAAGAGGAGGACAGAAAACGGAAGGAAAGAAAAGAACAGTAAGAGGAGAAGAGGAGGATAAGAAGAAAGAAGAGGGAGAAGAAGAGGAGGAAAATTAAGAGAAAAGGAGGAGGAGGAAGAAAAACAACAAAAAGAGAAGAGGAGGAGGAAGAGGAGAAGGAAGAATAAGGAGGAAAGAATAAGAAGAATGAGGAGAAGGAAGAAGAGGGGTTCCTGAGGAGGAGGAGGAGGGAGAGGAAGAGGAGGAGGAGGAGGGAGGGGGCAGGAGGAAGAGGAGGGGGAGAAGGAGGAGAGGGAGTGGGAGGAGAAGGAGGAGAAGGAGGGGGAGGAGGAGGGGGAGGAGAGGAGGATGCTCTAGGTTGTAAATAAAGGAGAAGGAGGAGGGAGAAGAGGAGAAGGTGAAGGAGGGGGAGGAAGAGGAGAGCGACGGGAGGAGGAGGAGGAGGAGGAGGAGGAGGAGGAGGAGGAGGAGGAGAGGGAGGAGAGGAGGATGCTCTAGGCTGTAGATGAACCTGCCCATCATTGAGCGGCCGGAGAACCTCAGGAAAACCAGAGGGAGTGTGGCTGGGGCAGGCGTGGGCTGGGGAATGACATGGAGGGTGGTTTGGGCCGTGGACATCCCCCTGGTACCCAGCGTCAGCTCTCCCGTCAGAACAGGAAAACGCAGAGCAACTCGGCAGGGGGACAGCGCCGAGATGCCGGCTTTCGGCCGCCGCCCGCGTGTGGAGGGACTCGGAGATCAGGCTGCAGAAAAAAGCAGACGGGAAGGAGGAGGAACCCAACGAGGCTTGTGGTTTCGTATCTGACCCTCCTGCCCGCGGCCCGTGTGCCTGGAGCCAGCTCCGTCGCGCCCGCGTTTCCTCCTGCGGGGCCTCCCTTCGCCCTGGGTCTGCAGCAGGTCCTTCCGAGCGACCCCTGTCGGGCAGACTCTCTCCCACGGGGCACTCCCGGGGTTAAGGGGGCTACCCCTTCCCAGTGATTTTTATTCATGTGGAGCTGACCCCAAAGTATCAAAAGTAGCTTCGTAAAACAAACAAACAAAAAAGGCAGGCGCGGTGGCTCACGCCTGTAATCCCAGCACTTTGGGAGGGCGGGGAGGGGGGTGGCGGATCAGCTGAGGTCAGGAGTTCGAGACCAGCCTAGCCAGCATACTAAAACCCAGTCTCTACTACAAATACTAAAATTAGCTAGGCATGGTGGTGGTCACATGTAGTTCCATCTACTCGGGAGGCTGAGGCAGGAGAATCGCTTGAACCAGGGAGGCGGAGGTTGCAGTGAGTAGAGATCACAGCACTGCACTCCAGCCTGGGCAACAGATCGAGACTCTGTCTCAAAAAAGAAAAAGAAATTAGCTAGGCCTGGTGGCTCCTGACTACAGTCCCAGCTACTTAGGAGGCTGAGTGAGGCAGGAGGATTGCCGGAGCCCAGGAAGTGGAGGCTGCAGTGAGCCATGAGCACACCACTGCACTCCAGCCTGGGCAAAAAATTAAAAAAATATATTTTTAAAGAGAGAAAAGAAAAGGTGGGTTTTCCATTAGTATCCAAACAGAAAAGAACGATTTTTCCATAGGAGGAATGGAAGCTTGGTCTTGAATTTGGGGAGCGGGTCATAAGGGAAGAGAAGGAAGCTGATATTTACTGAACACTTCCCATGTGTTAAGCACTTTACATGTTTACCTGACCGCTTTCTTGTCAATATCCTCTTTAGAAACTTCCAGGGGCTCCCTGTTCCACACAAATAAAACCTGGACCCTAGAGTCCAGTATTCAAAGATCTCCCAGATCTGACCCTCAGGTTGCCTTTTAAAAAATTTAAAATACAGCCCACATAACATAAAATTCTCTCTTTTTTTTTTTGAGACTGAGTCTCGCTCTGTCTCCCAGGCTGGAGTGCAGTGGCACAATCTCGGCTCACTGCAACCTCTGCCCAGGTTCAAGCAATTCTCTTGCCTCAGTCTCTCAAGTAGCTGAGATTACAGGCATGCATCACCATACCTAGCTAATTTTTTGTATTTAGTAGAGATGGGGTTTCACCATGTTGATCAGGCTGGTCTAGAACTCCTGACCTCAGGTGATTCACCTGCCTCAGCCTCCCAAGGTGTTGAGAATACAGATGTGAGCCACTGCACCCATTCAAAACTTACCATGTTGTAGTATACAATTCAGTGGATTTTAGTACATTTACCACACTGTGCAACCATTACCACTATCTAATTCCAGAACATTTTTCATCAGTCCAAAAACAAATCCCATGTCCACTGCTGGTATTCTCATTCTCCTTCCCTCAGCCCCTGGCACCCACTAATCTATTTTCTGTCCCTGGGAATTTGCCTATTCTGGACATTTCATAAAAACGGAATTATACAGCAGGGGATCTTTTATGACTGGCTTCGTTCGGTTAGCCTGAAGTTCAGGGTGAGCGCATCCTGCAGGGTGTACCGGTCTCCATTCCTTTCCATGGCTGAATTACACTCCGCTGTGTAGACAGAGCTCGTTTCCTTTCATCTGCTGACAGCCATCTGGGTTGTTTCTGCTTTGGGGCTACTAGGAACTGTGAACCTTCCTGTGTAGGTTTTTGTGTAGACATAGGTTTTCAGTTCTCTTGAGTGTATACTTGGGAGTAGAACTGTCACATCAAACAGTAATTCTATTTTTCACTTTTTGAGAAGTTGCCAGACTGTTCTCCACAGCAGCTGCACCATTTTACATTCCTACCATCACCAATGAGGGTTTCCATTTCCCCTCATCCTTGCTAAGACCTGTAATTTTTCCATTAAAAAACATTATAACCATCCTAGTAGGTATAAAGTGGTAACTTTGTGGTTTTGATTTGCTACACTTATCCAATTTTATCTCTCTCTCTCTCTCTCTCTCTCTCTCACACACACACACACACACACACACACACACACACGCCCTGAAACAGGAGAGGCAAAGAACAGCACAGTGGTTGAGCTCATTCTTTGCTCTCAGACTGAACTGGATCAAATCTAGGCTCTGCCATTTGTGGTGGTGTTGCCGGATAGTGCCATGCAGTTCCAGGCTCTTGGTGTCCCGAACAAAGAACTGGATGAGACATACACAGAGGGCAAAGCAAAGCAGCAGATGTTTGTTAAGCACAGGAGGGGCATGGTGGCTCACACCTGTAATCCCAGCACTTTGGGAGGCCAAGGCAAGTGGATCACTTGAGGTCAGGAGTTCAAGACCAGCCTGGGCAACATGGTGAAACCCCATCTCTACTGAAAATATAAAAATTATCTGGGCGTGGTGGTGGGTGCCAGTAATCCCAGCTACTCTGGAGGCTGAGGCAGGAGAATCACTTGAACCTGGGAGGGGGAGGTTGCAGTCAATAGAGATGGCACTCCAGCCTGGGTGACAGAGCAAGTCTCCATTTCAAAAAAGAAGAAAAAGAGTTGATGAAGCACAGTACTACACTCCCGGAGAGGGAAGAGCGAGCCGGTCTCTTCCAGATGAGAGCAGCATTAGTTTGCTGTACTTTGGGTTACTTTGTAAGTTTTTTTCTTCTCTTCCCAAGGTTGCCTAACCTCTAGCCAGTGTCTGCCTTTTTGTTTGTTTGCTGGTTTTTGAGACAGAGTTTCACTCTGTCACCAAGGCTGGAGTCCAGTGGCACGATCCCGACTCATTGCATCCTCCTGCTCCCTGCCCAGTGTCTGCCTTTCTGATTGGTAGGTGTGTTCCTTAGTTATTCTGACCCTGTGAGCTTGTGCGTCATCTCCATCCCATAGTTTTAAGTACATGAATGATATGAGTCCATATGCATGAGCTTGAATGAGCAGATCATCACACGGGGTCATGTTAAAGATCCTTTTCTCTCTGATGCGTGTGCCTAGCCCAGAAGAGCTGCTCCTTACTGATCTGGTCCAGATCCTGTGGCCATGGTCCAGATCTTTGCTCGCTTCTCTTCCTTTTGGTATTGGCTGCTTAGCTTCCTTCTCTTATCTTGCTCACCTGCCCTTTCACCTTACTTCTGCTCTCTGCTTTTACTTGTTCTGCCCTTTATCCAACTTTAAAAAAATGTTTTAATTTTTATTTTTAGTAGAGACGGCGTTTCACCATGTTAGGCAGGATGGACTATATCTCCTGACTTCGTGATCCGCCTGCCTTGGCCTCCCAAAGTGCTGGGATTACAGGCGTAAGCCACTGTGCCCAGCCCTCCTTTATCCAACTTTTAATTCCCTTTGCTATTCTCATGCCTCAGTTGTGTAACCTTGAGCAAATTTCTTAACCTCCCTAACTCCGTTTTACCAAGCACATCTTACAGGTACAGTAACACCATACATCATCCTCATGAGTTAGAATTAAATGAGACAATGAGCATGCAAAGTAGTTCAATGCTTGCCAGACAGTTCTCAAGAAAGCAGGAATTACTATGATCAGACTTGCTGGTTTGAACTGTTCCTTCCCTGCCTCCCACACTGGTCATCAGAAGAGTGGCCACAGGGCAAATCATGACAGGAAAGGAGAAAAACGCATGAGCTGCCTGCAGAATGTGTTCCCAAATACTGGCAGTCACCTGAGAGTCATCTCACCTGTGACATCTGTGGGACCCCTCCTTGCCCCACTTTGGCAGAAACTGACTGAATGTGAGAGTGTCACACCATAAAGTCAGACTGTTGATCCCCTCCTAACACTTTGAAAGTCACCATCTAACCAAGTAACCTCCTCGTTTACATGTGTTACTCTGTTTAACACTGCAGGGTGACATTTAACTGGACCATATTTTCATTTAACTGAATGCTACTCACTCATCTACATTTTGGACATTCTATGGGCAGAAACATTACTTCCTCTGAAAGTGACATATTCATTTTCCCACCACAGTAATGAGCTCACTGTCTCAGGTTTTTATGCCAGTAACATAAAAGTCTTTACTGAGCTAAAAGAGTCTCAACATTAGTTTCGCCTGCCCACAGTTAAACAAAACCAGCCACTTCAGAATTATGCTGCTGAAGGCCATACTCAACTTTATTCAGGCGTTTCAAAAATTCACGGCCGGGCGCAGTGGCTCACACCTGTAATCTCAGCATTTAGGGAGGCTGAGGCAGGAGGATCGCTTGAGCTCAAGAGTTCAAGACCAGCCTGGGTAAGATGGCCAGACCCTGTCTCCACAAAAAATTTAAAAATTAGCTGGGTGTGGTGGCACCCGACTGTGGTTCCTACTACTTGGGAGGCTGGGATGGGAGGAATGCTTGAGCCTGGGAGGTCCACCCGTGCACTTCAGCCTGGGCAACAGAACTAGACTGTCTCAAAAAAAAAAAGAGTTCATGTTACTGCATGCATTTTTGTATGATAAAATCATCATAGTAAGCTAAGACAAATTATATAGTTAATCAGATATACATACTAACTAAGCTAGCCAAAGGTGTAATATTCTTTTGGTAGGATTTTCATATGCTTTAAAATATGTATCATATTGCTTTATCCGCTTTCAAATGCAACAAACACTTTATTTATTCCATAAAACCTTCCCAAACGAAATCAGAGATGACCATGACAAAGCATCAACACTTTAGCAGTTTTATTAATACCTGTTTCATCGCATTCTAAGCATCTCATTCTAAACCAAGAAATGGATTTTGATTGATTATCGGTCTAATCTTGAATATCTCAAGCGGCTAAATTCTTTGAAGCTAAACAGCACGAAGGCCCAAGAACTCTAAACAAGATAAAGAAGACATTTAGAAAGAGAACGCCCTCAAAATGAGCTTCCTATAAAATATTTTTCTGTCCCTCCAGGGCGCACCTTAGAGGCAATCTCATCTATGGGATATTCACTATTTATACTGTTATAGTCCCAAAAAATCTATTCTTTCAAGATTCAGTGAGTGTCGCCACCCCCACCCCAAATACCCAAACTGTAGTCACTATTAGGCATACATGGTGCTTGTGATGCCAGTAGGAGTTCTGGGGCCTGGGAAGGAGTAAATTGTTTTTAAACTTGGAAAAAAGAAGAATGAGCAGGAAATCAAAGAGGAAGAAGGCAGAGTAAGAAGGGAGTACGTATCATAAGGAGAGGTGGATGTCAGCAGTCGACCTTGCTGGCCTTTCCTTCTTGTTCTGCCCTTTCTCCAGGTGGTGTCCACTCATAGGCTAAGGCTCAGCAATATTTGTCTCCAACTTCAGACCACCCCCAACACTGTGCAGTCCCCAGGACAAGAATACAGAGGCCTGCTTACCATGTGTCCAAATATTTAGAAATTACTCATCAATCTAAATACGCTGTTAAATATGTTCTGTCCAGAGCAGGGACACAAACACACACACAACACACAGGCGCGTCTGACTGGGTGTCTGGCACGTGGTGCTGGCATAGGGACGTGTAACTCGGCTCCATCTGTTCTGCGGACCCACACTGCCAAGCCCAGGTGAAGACTCTCCCACATTCCTGGATCCATGTCCTTGAAACTCCAGGTGAGGGTGTCTCCATGCTGTGAGGGTTGTGGGCTGTGCTGCTGCCTCCAGGGAGGGCAGGAAGGGTGTGAGTCATAGGGGTACCAGGCAGACAAAAGCCAAGTAGTGGATTTGTCAAATCTGTCTCAGATACCAAGAGTGTAACAGATTTGTTGTTGTTGTTGTTGTTATGGAGTCTCCCTCTGTCACCCAGGCTGGAGAGCAGTGATGCAGTCTCAGCTCACTGCAACCTCTGCCTCCAGTGTTTAAGCAATTCTCCTGCCTTAGCCTCCCGAGTAGCTGGGACTACAGGTGCCCGCCACCTTGCCCGGCTAATTTTTGGTATTTTTAGTAGACACGGGGTTTCACAGTGTTAACCAAGATGGTCTCGATCTCCTGACGTCATGATCCACCCGCCTTGGCCTCCTAATGTGCTAGGGTTACAGGCATGAGCCACCGCTCCCGGCCAAAACATTCCTGTATAATCTATTATTATGCAAGAACATCACAGACACTGGTATTTCCCAGCAGTCCCAAAGATCCTTTTTTTTTTTTTTTTTGAGACAGAGTCTCACTCTGTCACCCAGCCTGCAGTGCAGTGGGGCAATCTGGACTCACTGCAGCCTCCACCTCTCGGGTTCAAGGGATTCTTCTGCCTCAGACTCCCAAGTAGCCAGGACTACAGGTGCCCACCACCTCGCCCGGCTAATTTCTGTGTTTTGTTGGGGAAGGGTTTTCATGTGGTCAGGCTGCTTAGCCACTTGTTTGCCCCTATGATGGGCACTTGGCAGTTCTGGAAGTTCTTATAAATTAGCATGGAATTCACAGCAGTTAGGCACCAAGTCTGAGGATTCCTCCGTAATATTAAACTATTCATATCATTCTTGACTATGCACATACGTCATATACAGAATAAGAACTGCAATATTATTTACTAGAATCTCCTAGGACTGAGGCAAATGACAATTTCAATTTTTATAAAAATATTTAAAACAATTAAATTTCAAAAGATTAAAAATCTCAGATCTTTAAGAAAAATGTTTTAAATATTTGATATTTATCCATTATAATTTATTTTTTAATTCTAATAATTCTGAAACTTTAAAAAAAAATGAAAAAACAAACATGAAAAATTTAGGGCCAGGTGTGGTGGCTCATGCCTGTAATCCCAGCACTTTGGGAGACTGAGACAGGCAGATCACCTAATGTTGGGAGTTTGAGACCAGTCTGCTCAACATGGAGAAACCCTGTCTCTACTAAAAATACAAAAAAATTAGCCAGGCATGGTGGCACATGCCTATAATCCCAGGTACTTGGGAGGCTGAGGCAGGAGAATCACTTGAACCCAGGAGGTGGAGGCTGAGGTTGCCGCAAGCTGAGATCGCGCCATTGCACTCCAGCCTGGGCAACAAGAGCAAAAACTCCGTCTCAAAATAAATAAATAAATAAATAGGGCCAGGCGCGGTGGCTCACGCCTATAATCTCAGCATTTTGGGAGGCCGAGGCGGGTGGATCACAAGGTCAAGAGATCAAGACCATCCTGGTCAACATGGTGAAACCCCGTCTCTACTAAAAATACAAAAAATTCAGCCATTATTAATAACCATTCTTAGAATTAAGCAATATTCCTGTTCTCTCTCCCTCTTTTTCTTCCTCTTTCTTCCTCTCCTTCTCTCCTTTTTTTTAAAAAAAGTAAAAAAAATAAATAAATAAATAAAAATAAAAATACAAAAATTACCTGGGCATGGTGGCATGCGCCTGTAGTCCCAGCTACTTGGGAGGCTGAGGCAGGAGAACTGCTTGATCCCAGGAGGTGGAGACTGCGGTGAGCTGAGATCGGGCCATTGCACTCCAGCCTGGGTAACAAGAGCGAAACTCTGTCCCAAAAAATAAATAAATAAATAAATAAATTTTACATATTCTAATTTACTTTTTTTTTTTTTTTTTTGAGACAGAGTTTCGCTCCTGTTACCCAGGCTGGAGTACAATGGTGTGATCTCCGCTCACCGCAATCTCCGCCTCCTGGGTTCAGGCAATTCTCCTGCCTCAGCCTCCTGAGTAGCTAGGACTACAGGCACGCGCCATCATGCCCAGCTAATTTTTTGTATTTTTAGTAGAGACGGGATTTCACCATGTTGACCAAGATGGTCTCAATCTCTTGACCTCGTGATCCACCTGCCTCAGCCTCCCAAAGTGCTGGTATTACAGGCGTGAGCCACCGCGCCCGACCTCTAATTCACATTTTACATTAAATACACACAAATGCTGTATGTATTGAGTATAACTGCTGTATATGTTGAGTATAATTATGTTATTTTTAATAGTTTAAGTCATTACTGTCCAAATACAAATTATGTGAAATTATCTATTGCAACAAATGAAATGAAAGCAAGAAAAATAAATTTGATGGGCAAAAATACAATAATTTATAAACTGTGTGTGTCTTTTTTTTTTTTTTTTTGCGATGGAATCTTGCTCTGTCACCCAGGCTGGAGTATGGTGGTGTGATCTCGGCTCACTGCAATCTCTGCCTCCCAGATTCAAGTGATTCTCCCTACTCAGCTGGACTACAGGCGCACGCCCCCACACCCAGCTAATTTTTCATTTTTAGTAGAGACAGGGTTTCACCATGCCGGCCAGGCTGGTCTCAAACTCCTGTTTTCAGGTGATCTGCCCGCCTCAGCCTCCCAAAGTGCTGGGATTACAGGCGTGAGCCACCATGCCTGGCCCTGTATGCCTGTATTTACCACTCATTTAAACATTTTCAGGTCATCAGAGAACATCTACACATCTATAATACTAATTAAACTCAATCATCTTTGCCAACTTTATTGCATAAAAATAATTTGTTAGTTACCTTGAAGACTTCTCTGTGAAGTAGAATATTCTCCTTGCGCTTGATTGGCCACAATTAAATATTCAGACATGGTGTGGGGCTCATTTCTATACCTGCTCCAGGCCCAAAAGTGCTGGTAGTCAATAACCTTTATCAAATGAACAAATAAATAAATTAATGCATGAATTTGTTAACTCCAGTCCTTTGGTCTGCCTATCTCTTGTGAGAGTGTTTTATTTTCACTCTCCCTGGGGAAATCCTTCTGGCACATAGACCCCAATCTGAGCTGTCGTTTTCCTTTCTCAGGTCTCACATAAAATGCTTTTCTGATCATGGCTAACACTGGCCGAGGGCTTACTATGTGCAACACTGTTTTATGTGTTTACATAAGTTCCCACGATTAGACCTTAGGACAGCCTTTGTCCCTATGTTACAGGTGAGTAAACAAGGGCACAGAGAAGCCAGGTAGCCTGCCCAGTGTCACCTCGCTGGTAAGGAGCTGAGAAAGTTTTAGAAACTTGGCTGGGCTCCAGAGAACGCGCGCTTACCAAACTCTCTTAACGTGCCTGTGCCCAGGGCCCTTTTTGCTTGTGGGCCCTATGCTTGTGGAGCCCTCTCAGAATAGGGTTCGTAATTCATAAAATATAATACAGAGGATTACAAAGGAAATCAACTGAATTGAAATGTACCTGCTGAAATATTTTTAAAGCCAATTTGTGGTCAGGCATGGTGGCTCATGCCGTAATTCCAGCACTTTGGGAGACCGAGGCAGGTAGATCACAAGGTCAGGAGTTCAAGACTAGCCTGGCCAAGATGGTGAAACACTGTCTCTACTAAAAATAAAAAAAAAAATAGCTGGGTGTGATGGTGGGGGCCTGTAATCCCAGCTACTAGGGAGGCTGAGAGGAAGAACTGCTTGAACCCAGGAAGTGGAGGTTGCAGTGAGCCAAGATCATGCCACTGCACTCCAGCCTGGGAGACAGAGTGAGACTCCATCTTAAAAAAAAAAGCAAATTTATGATGTACTAATATACGGACTTACCATATATTTTCAAATTAATTTCAAATTAATTAATTTATAATTTATTCAAATTTCATAATTTCAAATTAATCATGATTTCTAAATGGTATTTTGGGATATCTGCAAGAACTATAATGTGATATGAAGATAACTTTAGTCCCAAGCCATGAGTACTGTTCCTTCAGCTATGCTTTGTGAATTACTGTATTCAAAATGGGAGATGTTAGATTTCCATTAGAAGTTAATGAAAATAAAGACGGAACTTTACATCTAAGTTTGCAGACTCCGCGATTTTTGTCTGTGCACCCCGGGTATCTGTGGACCATAGGGTCACAACCCCTGTATGAAGTCTCTTCCCCATCGCTCATGCACTTCAACAGTCTTAGCTCTGGGAACTCGCTCTTACTCCAAGAGCCAGCTTCACTTTGATTATTTCTTCAGATGCTGTCACATATCTTAAGGCAAAAACTCAGTTATTTCTGTCCCTCACCATCCTCACCAAGATGGCACAGATGTGTGGTGTATCACTTTCTGTGGTCCATTCCTCTGGTCCCTTCATCACTGAATTTAAACAGATTGCGACTACCGATAGATACATGTTTTCTAATACTTAATAATAGCTAATACGTATGGGTGGCTTCCTGCATTGCAGATTATGCTAAACACTTTAAATATTTTATTTAGCCTGAGAAGACAGATTTTGTTTCCTTCCGAAGAAGCTAAATAAAATACTTAAAGTGTTTAGTATGGGCCGGGCATGATGGCTCAGGCCTCCCAGCACTTTAGGAGGCCAAGGTGAGCAGATCACCTGAGGTCAGTGAGACCAGCCTGGCCAACATGGTGAAATCCCATCTCTACTAAAAATACAAAACTTAGCTGGGCATGGTGGGGTGCACCTGTAGTCCCAGCAACTCGGGAGGCTGAGGCAGGAGAATCACTTGAACCCAGGAAATGGAGGTTGCAGTGAGCTGAAATCACACCACTGCACTCCAGCCTGGGCAACAGATACACACACACACACACACACACACACACACACACACACACGTGTTGAGCATAACATCTGCAATGCAGGAACTCAATGAGGTAAGAATTACTGGCCGGGCTCGGTGGCTCAAGCCTATAATCCCAGCACTTTGGGAGGCCAAGGCGGGCGGATCACGAGGTCAAGAGATCGAGACCATCCTGGTCAACATGGTGAAACCCGGTCTCTACTAAAAATACAAAAAAATTAGCTGGGCACCGTGGCACGTGCCTGTAATCCCAGCTACTCAGGAGGCTGAGGCCCGAGAATTGCCTGAACCCAGGAGGCAAAGGTTGCGGTGAGCTGAGATCTCGCGCCATTGCACTCCAGCCTGGGTAACAAGAGCGAAACTTTGTCTCAAAAAAATAAAAATTAAAAAAAATTACTGTTACTATTCTAATGTGAAGAAACAGAAGCCAAGGGAGTTGAATTACTGAGACGAGGATTGAGGGCAGCATTTGAGGGTTTACTCCAGGCCAGTGTTCTAGCTTTAACTATATTAATTCATTTAATCCTCACAGTAACCCTGTGAAGTACACAGGTTCTGTGATCCCCCCTTCCCCGTTTTATAGATGGGGAACCTGAGGCATGAGGGCTAACTCATTTGTTCAAGGTCACTTGGCTAGCATGGGACAGAGCTGGACTTAACTCCAGACAGGCTGGACTCAGAGCGAGAACACGCGCTCCCACCACACCATACTGCCACATTTAAAGAATGGAGACGCCAGGGGTGGAACCGACATTGTCTCATTCCAAAGCTACCTTAACATCTGGCCAAGAGGTATGACTAACACGGGAGCTAACTGTAACGGTGCATTCCTGTGAATCAATAAAAGGATGTGTTGACTCAGCAACCAAAGGTGAGACTCAATCCACTGGTTTCAGAGCTGAGTTAGAAACCGCATCAGAGCTCATCTGCATGAATGACTCCCACGAAAATGACGGTCAATTTAAACTTTGAGAAACGTGATGAAGAGCAGAACTGATAGCCTCACAGTAGTCACGTTTTGCAGGAAGTTAGATTAGCTTAAAATAAGAAAGAGCACGTCATCAAAAACCAGTAAGTAAACAGTGCTCTATTTTAAAATTCAGATGGACAGAGATAGTTGCCACATGCCATTAAGGGGAAAACTATTCTTTGTGCTGCAAGTGACAACTGTGGTCAAAGCAGTATCAAAGGTCAAAGTTGCCAAAAGGCAACATTATCCTAAGTAACATGACTTTGTACTGAAGGCCAGTTTCTGGCTGTGGGGCACTCGCTCCCAGTCCCTACCATTCACCTGACCCCTTGGGAAGTAAAGTAAAACTAAGGAATACACAAATTCATCTCAACTACTATCAGTTAACATTCAAGAGTTCTTATTCAACAAATAAAAAGCAAGCCAACACCAGGAGGCAGATTTTGTCCCTTCTGAACTTTTTCATGGTGACCACCAGCATTATCTACCAAATAACTCCACTCATAAGTCGTTCTTGTCAAAATCCGTCTCCTGTTCTTCTGGGTTTCCATTATAATGGAAGACTGTTGCATAAACCATTGGTTTTCATAAGACTGTTTTCTTCAGTTAAGTATCACCACACTAGAGTTCCACTGTGCCTGGGTGTAGGCTGTAAATACTACATATATATGCCTACAGAGCCTGTTGCACTCAACTTCAAGCAGTTTCCAAGTTTCATTATTATCATCACTGAATCAGTCCCTTATCAATTCAGCACATTTAATTCAATAAGCATTTATCCAATGTGTAATGCAAATCTGCAAAGTTTCTACCTTTCTAACCCGTTTACTTCTACTTTGTACCCTACCACTGCCCTCTAGTTTGATTTCCTGCTTTTTAAAAACAATTTGTAATTTTTATTTAGTTTTGAGATAAAGTCTTGCTCAGTCTCCCAGGCTGGAGTGCAGTGGCACCATCATGGCTCACTACAACCTCCACTTCCCAAGTTCAAGAGCTTCTCCCACCTCAGCCTCCTCAGTAGCTGGAATTACAGACACCTGCAATGACACCCGGCTAATTTTTGTATTTTTACTAGAGATGGGATTTTGCCATATTGGCCAGGCTGGTCTCGAACTCCCGACCCTCAGGTGATCCACCCACCTTGGCCTCCCAAAGTGCTGAGATTAAAGGCTTGAGCTACCTCGCCCGGCCACTCCCTCATCTTATTTGGATTTTCTCCTCAGAAAAAGCATTCTTTGACCAGTGTCTAAACAAGTACTCCCCCTGCCAATTATTCTCTATCTCGTCTCCCTCCTTTGTTTTCCTTCGTAGTATATACCACTTAGCATGCATATTTATTTGTGCTTTTGCTTACTGTCTGTCTTTCCTCAGGAACACTGCTCACTGCTGCATCCTCTGGCACCCAGAGTACTCCTGAGAGCACATGACAAACGCTCCATAAATACTTCCGGAATTAGTTTTACTGTCTTGTGAGGCATATACAGATAAAGTGTCATCCCAACAGTTTTCCCAGCCTTAAATGGAAGGAAGAAGTTACACAAATAACTAAGATAAGAGCACACAGCCCTACAGATTCTATAATAGGAGGGCAAAGTGCTATGGTAATGAAGAAAGTTTCCTGGAGGGACTGGCGCTGTAACCGGGTTTTGCAGGATGGGTAATCCATTGAAAAGCTAATATAGGCCTGGTGTGGTGGCTCACTCCTGTAATCTCAGCACTTTGGGAGGCGGAGGGTGGATCACGCCCTGTGATCCCAGGAGTTGAAGACCAGCCTGGCCAAGATGGCAAAACTCCACCTCTACTAAAAACACAAAAATTAACCAGGTGTGGTGGCAGGCAACTGTAATCCCAGCTACTGGGGAGCCTGAGGCAGAGAATCTGCTTGAACCCAGTAGGTAGAGTTTGCAGTGAGCCGAGATCACACCACTGCACTCCAGCCTGGGCAACAGAGCATGACTCCAACTGAGAAAAGGAAAAAAAAAAAAAGCCTGATATAGAAGTAGAGGTATTCCCAGCAGAAGGAAATGCTTATGCCAAAGCACGAAGGAAGTGAGGTTCCAGAAAGTTACCTGAACAGTAATTGAGTGAGGGAGCAGGACATACAAATGTGGACAATAAGGAAGAAGGGATTTGTTGAAGCACATTGTGGCAGGATTCAAACTGTGAATCTCCTACCTAGGAGTCACTGGCAAATTCAGATTCACAGAACTACAGACACACGAACGGTCACCAGAATACAGGTCTCATCCTGAGTGTAGCCACTGCTCTAACAACCTCCAGAGTAGGTAGGCCTCAAGATAAGGAAGGGATCTCCAGGATACAGTAAAGGATAGGGGGCAGGGAGTGGGCCAGGAAAGCTTTGCTAGATTCAAGGGTCTATCGCTGGGTGGATATGGATTTTGCCTTGCCCATTGAGAGAAATACTGGTGTAACTCCTTGATCACTGTATGTTTCAAGATATTGGAATTTGAAAGTGTTATGGAAACAATTACAGAATTACTACAGGAATTATTAAGGGACTCAACCTATCAACTCCTCTGAGCTTGGTGGTTTTGTTTTTCTTTCTTTCTGAGACGGAGTTTCGCTCTTGTTACCCAGGCTGGAGTGTAATGGCGCAATCTAGGCTCACCGCAACTTCCACCTCCTGAATTCAGGCAATTCTCCTGCCTCAGCCTCCTGAGTAGCTGGGATTACAGGCACACACCACCATGTCCAGCTAATTTTGTATTTTTAGTAGAGACGGGGTTTCACCATGTTGACCAGGATGGTCTCGATCTCTTGACCTCGTGATCCACCCGCCTCGGCCTCCCAAAGTGCTGGGATTACAGGTGTGAGCCACCACGCCCGGCTGAGCTTGATGTTTTATGCAAGATCTCACTATATCCTCACTAACCTCTGGGCCGGCTTTTTCGCAAGTAAGTTATCTTAAAGGCTTTCTGATAACCCGTAACTGAAACCCTAAGTAACGGAATCTTACTCTTACTTAAAGAAATAAGATGATGGCTGGGGGCGGTGGCTTATGCCTGTGATCCCAAAACTTTGGGAGGCCAAGGCAGGAGGATCATTTGAGCCCAGGAGTTCAATATCAGCCTCGGCAACATAGCATGACCCGGTCTCTGCTTCTCAGAAAGAAAGGAAAAGAAATAAGATGCCGGCCGGGCGCGGTGGCTCAAGCCTGTAATCCCAGCACTTTGGGAGGCCAAGGCGGGTGGATCACGAGGTCAAGAGATCGAGACCATCCTGGTCAAAATGGTGAAACCTCGTCTCTACCAAAGATACAAAAAATTAGCCGGGCATGGTGGCGCGTGCCTGTAACCCCAGCTACTCAGGAGGCTGAGGCAGGAGAATTGCCTGAACCCAGGAGGCGGAGGTTGTGGGGAGCCGAGATCGCGCCATTGCACTCCAGCCTGGGTAACAAGAGCGAAACTCCGTCTCAAAAAAAAAAAAAAGGAAGATGCCATGGAAGGCATGACAATAAGCGTTTTCCATAAACAACCCAGGATAAACAAACAGAAACAGAAAACCCTGTGCAAGCCATAGACTTGCTTCCACGCTGAACTTTGAAGATTTTCCAATGAACCACCAACGAGGTGGTTAAAACATCAGAAACTGCATCCGATTCCTCAGGACACCAAGGGTCCCGGGATGGGAACAGCCAAGTCTGTGGGCTGCGGTCACCAGGACGATCATGGGCGCAGCAGGTGCCAAGGTCTCGACCTTCCACCTCGCATCCCGCAGGCCGCACCCACCCATCGGAAGTCGGCGAGGTGGCTGCGGCACAGCGACTCCGGGGCGCAGAGACCCACAAGCGACGCTGTGAAGGAAGTGACCTTTCGCGGCTGTTTCTCTCAGGCCTCGCCAGCAGCACCCGGCGCTTTTGCGTCTGTCTGGCCCCGGCAAGGTCTGACGCGACCGTGTGAGTCGATGGGAACACGCGACCGTCCCGCCCCCTGCGACCTGACTCGGCCAATCCTGGGTGCCACGTGCTGCGGCCGCCGGAAGTGGATTTACGTCATGCGGGTCGACCGCCCAGTTTCCGGAGCGCGCCGTGGGAGTTGTCTCTGCTGGCCCACGCTGGGGGGCTTTTCACACCGGTGGGCGCAGAGGCGATACCGTTCCCGGGGCCCCTCACAGACGTCGGCGTCAGAATTTCCCCCCTTGCGCCAGTGCCGCCTCAAATGTCAGGGCTCGCCTACGGTTCTCCGGTCTTGCCGACCTAACCTTTCGGGGGCTCCAGAGGGGAAATTCGCCGTTTCTGCCGAACCTCTCCGGAGCGTGCCTGAACCCGGCCTTTATGGGATGTTGAACTACGTTTATTCAGTGCCCCAGAGGCCTTCCTTATGCCCAATAACTACAGTTTAATTCCTCCTCTAATTCATTTTGTAGTTGTCTGGCGAGATGAATTTGACGTGAGAAATAAGATTAAAATAGGAATAAGAAATTGGTTGAAATCACATTGTAAAGTGTAGAGTTCTGCACATGTAAAATATTAATTTATAGCAATAAAGAAGGCTGTCAAATAACGGGATGAAAGCAGGATGAAATCTGGTTAGCACCTGCTGTGTGCCAGGCGCTGTAATAGATGCTGGGGATTCAGCGACGGCCAAGACAGGAAGGTTCTCCCGGCGTTCTCAGGACTCCGGGAAGACACAATAAATAACTAAACAAAAAGCAAAATGCTAGAATGATGCACTCTCCCGAGAGGAAATATAGGGAATGATTTATTTTAGAGTGTTAAGATGAGATACCAAATGGAAGAGTGATCCATGGAAAATCAAAAACTTGGCATCAGCTTTTTTGTTTTTTGTTTTTGTCGCTAAGATCAGGTTAATTCTGAAGGGAGTTGTGTTTCTGGAACGATGACTAGTCCTAGCTACTTGGGAGGCTGAGGCAGAATCCCTTAAGCCCAGGAGGTGGAGACCAGCCTGGGCAACATAGCCAGGCCCCGTCTCTAAAAAAGAACTAAACCCGGCAGTTTCTTCATGCGTACCTCCCGCAATGCATAGAGTTGTCAAATGCTGAGTTAAAGAGGTAGTGGGTAGGATGGGGTGGTTCTGCCTGGAAATTGGAGACTGAATTAGGAAGTGTCTTCGTTGTCAATACTACAGCAATATTTTTTGGTAAATGGTTTTAATTTCTTGGTTTTGTCCTATAAATGTATTCTGAGAAATATGCATGAACTATAGAGTGTCTTGAGTGTAACTGACTTTTAATACAGTATATGGTGGGTAGAGTGTGAAATTTAGCATCAGAATATCTGAATTTGACCAAGACTGCAGGACCTTGTACAGTCATTTCACCATTCTGGACCTCAGTCTTCATATCCGTGGAAGAAAAATGGTAACACCTGCCAGAAAGTCAGTATATAAGGTCTAAAGCTGATAAATAAGAAAATGTTAACATACTATTTTAAAATACTGAGATAACTACCAGAAGAATTAAAGACTTGAAAATATTTGCTTCTGGGGAGTAGGGCTGAGAGGAAGGACTGAGTCAGAGGGCTGCTGCTGCATGGGTGAACTGCTCTGTAGCAAAACCTGGCTGCTACAGTCCCCCATCGGACTGTAGTGACTCTGCTTCAGGTTGTTGTGCAGGTTGGCTGGGCCGCTCTGTTCCACATGTTCATTCTGAAACTCAGGTTGAGGGAACAGCAGCGACTTGCCTGAGGAAAGCTCTTCCTACCACAATTCAGCAGCAGAAGAGCGCAACCTAATCATCAGGTCAGACTTTTCAAGGCTTTGTTCAGGTGTCTGTTAACATTCCATGGACCAAAACAAGGCCAAACCCAAAATCAAGGAACAGGAAGTAGACACCACCCATAAAGGTAGAAGGGTAGTGACTATTTCTGAAAAGTAATCCAATCTGCCACAAGTAATACTTGTTTGTTTTTTTGAGACGGAATCTTGCTGTCTCCCAGGCTGATGTGCAATGGCGCAGTCTCGGCTTACTGCAACCTCCACCTTCCTGGTTCAAGCAATTCTCCTGCCTCAGCCTCCTGAGTAGCTGGGATTACAGGCGCCTGCCACCGCACGCAGCTAATTTTTGTATTTTTTAGTACAGACAGCATTTCGCCATGTTGGCTAGGCTGGTCTCAAACTCCTGACCTCAGGTGATCCACCTGCCTCAGCCTCCCAAAGTGCTGGGATTACAGGTGTGAGTCACATGCCCAGCCAATACTTCACTTTTAAAAAACTGTGCACTGTATTCACTTAGTAAGAAATAATGCCGACTGTGGTCCATTTCAGGTCTTGATGGTGATGCTCATGTCTCAGGGTTGTTAACTCTAGTTCATTCTCTTGCTCTCACTACTGAAACATCTGTCATTTTTACACTATTATGGCTGTCTCATGCTGTAGCAGACCAGAAGCAGGAGCACTGTTGACTCCTTTTAGGAGTTTACCATTGGTGACCAGGCGTAGTGGCTCACACCTTAATCCCAGCACTTTGGAAGACCAAGGCTGATGGATCACTTGAGGTCGGGAGTTTGAGACCAGCCTGGTCAACGTGGTGAAACCCTGTCTCTAATAAAAATGCAAAAAAAATTAGCTGGGTGTGGTGTCATATGCCTGTAATCCCAGCTACTCAGGAAGCTGAGGCAGGAGAATCACTAGAACCCTGGAGGTAGAGGTTGCAGTGAGCCACCACACTCCAGCCTGGGCAACAGAGTGAGACTCCGTCTCAAAAAAAAAAAAGATTTCACAATGGGGACTGGGTCCAAACAGCCTGTGTTCTTTTGGTTTTCCTTCCCTCCTTGGTTCTGGAAGCAAACATCTGACCACTTGCCTCTCTTCTCTTTGTCATTCCTGTTTTCCACATTCCTTCCTTTGCAAATAGCCAAAAGTGAAGTCATTCCAGAACTCATGAGTTTCTTCTTAAATGTCCTATGATTAGACATTTCAAACTTTTGCACAAATTCAGTGTTCATAAATGACTCTATTCACAATTTTTTTTTTTTGAGACACAGTCTCTGTCGAGCAGGCTGGAGTGCAGTGGCATAAGATCACGACCCACTGCAATCTTGACCTCCTGGGCTCAAGTAGTTACCCCACTTCAGCCTCTCAAGTAGCTGGGACCACAGGCATCTAATTTTTTAAATTTTTTGTAGAGACAGCATCTTGCCATGTTGCCCAGGCTAGTCCTGAACTCCTTGGCTCAAGTAGTCCTCCCGCCCTGGCCTCCCAGAGTGTTGGCATGAGCCACCTTGCTCAGCTCCAATTTTTAAAATTAAATAAAATTAAAAACACACTCACCACCATTGTAAGAATCATATCAGATATGCCAAAGTGCTATGTAAACGAACAAAAAATTTATTTCTTGAAAATAAGTGTGGCAAGGCATGGTGGCTCACGCTTGTAATATGAGCACTTTGGGAGGCCAAGGTGGGGAGATCACTTGAAATCAGGAGTTCAAGACCAGCCTGGCCAACATGGTGAAATCCCATCTCTAATAAAAATACAAAAATTAGTTGGGGGTGGCACCTACCTGTAATCCCAGCTACTTGGGAGGCTGAGGCATAAGAATCTCTTGAACCTGGGAGATGGAGGTTGCAGTGAGCTGAGATTGCACCATTGCACTTCAGCCTGGGTGACAGAGTGAGACTCTGTCTCAACAACAACAAAGAAGAAGAAAGAAGAAGCTGGGTGCAGTGGCTCACACCTGTAATCCTAGCACTTTGGGAGGCTGAGGAGGGTGGATTACCTGAGGTCAGGAGTTCAAGACCAGCCTGGCCAACATGGCGAAACCCGATTTTTATTAAAAAAAAATTCTTTTAAAGTATAAATTATTTTAATTAAAAATGAAGAAAAACATGATTTTAATACCTAAATATCTGGATAGAGACCTTAAAAACACTGATGTATTTAGGCTGGGTGCTGTGGCTCACGCCTGTAATCCCGACACTTTGGAAGGCCGAGGCAGGTGGATCACGAGGTCAAGAGATTGAGACCATCCTGGTCAACATGGTGAAACGCCGTCTATACAAAAAAATTAGCTGAGCATGGTGGCGCGTGCCTGTAGTCCCAGCTACTCAGGAGGCTGAGGGAGGAGAATTGCCTGAACCCAGGAGGCGGAGGTTGTGGTGAGCCGAGATCGCGCCATTGCACTCCAGCCTGGGTAATAAGGGAAACTCCGTCTCAAAAAAAAAAAAAAAGAAGAAGCTGGTAACGTAACGTGAGGAAGCAGCCATGGAACTGGATAGGGACAGGCATATTTGTGTTCAATGTGATCCTTATCATCTTGGTATTTGAAAAATTAAGTATCAGTATTCAAAAACTGTTTTAAAAATAAAATTTGAGGCGGGGCATGGTGACTCATGTCTGTAATTTCAGCACTTTGGGGAGCTCGAGGCCAGGAGTTTGAGACCAGCCTGGCCAACGTCATGAAACCCTGTCTCTGCTAAAAATACAAAAATTACCTGGGGGGGGGTGGGTGGCGCACCCCTGCAGTCCTAGCTATTTAGGAGGCTGAGGCACAAGAATCACTAGAAGCTGGGAAGCAGAGGTTGCAGTGAGCTGAGATCGCACCACTGCACTTCAGCCTGGGCAACAGAGGGACACTGTCTCAAAAAATATATACTAGGAAAAATAAATAAAATAAAATCTGAGGGAAAAGACAGCATCTTCAATAAATGGTGCTGGAAAAACTGGAAAACCATAAGCAGAAGAATGAAATTAGACCCCTATCTCTCACCACATACAAAAATCAAATCCACATGGATCAAAGACTTAAATCTAAGACCTGAAACTATGAAACTGCTAGAAGAGGCCCGGTGTGGAGGCTCACCCCTGTAATCCCAGCACTTTGGGAGGCAGAGGCAGGCAGATCGCCTGAGGCCAGGAGCTCAGGACCAGCCTGGCCAACACAGTGAAACCCCGTCTCTACAAAAATTACCTACATTATAATCCTGCATGAGCTGCACATGTACCCAAGAACTTAAAGCATAATATAATTTTTAAAAATACAAAAATTCGCTGGGCACGATGGCGGGTGCTTATAATCCCAGCTACTCGGGAGAACTGCTTGAACAGGGGAGGTGGAGGTTGCAATAAGCTGAGATGGCACCATTGCACTCCAGCCCTGGGCAACAGAGTGAGACTCCATCTCAAAATAAATAAATAAACTACTAGAAGAAAACACTGGGGGGCCAGGCATGGTGGCTCATGCCCGTAAGCCTAGCACTTCAGGAGGCCAAGGCGGGTGGATCACCTGAGGTCAGGAGTTCAAGACCAGCCTAGCCAATGTGGTGAAACCCTGTCTCTACTAAAATACAATTAGCCGGGCATGATGGTGGATATCTGTAACCCCAGCTACTTGGGTGGCTGAGATGGGAGAATCGCTTGAACCCAGGAGACTGTGGATGCAGTGAGCCAAGATCACATCACTACACTCCAGCCTGGGCGGCTGAGTGACACTCTGTCTCAAAAAAAAGTGGAGAGCTCTATAAATATTTATTAAGTTTACTTGTTCCGGATCTGAGTTCAAGTCCTGGATATCCTTATTAATTTTCTGTCTTGTTGATCTATCTAATATTGATGTTGAAGTCTCTCACTATTATTGTGTGGGAGTCTAGGGACTCTCCACTTTAAATACACAAAATATACATTCTTGTCAGTACCACATCACACCTACTCATAGGTTTAAATGAAATATTGATCGGCCATTATTAAGCACAATTATTGGCATAAAAGAGGTTTTCAATACCCATTTTTAGAATAAAGCAACATTCCCGTTCTCTCTCCCTTTTTCTTCCTTTTTTCCTCTCCTTCACTCCTTTTTTTTCCTTCTCAAAAAAAAAAAAAAAAAAAACTTCACCATGGCAATGCAAATTGATAGCTTTATCTCTACAGGTGCAGTCACCCTGGCTCGCCAGACACAAATGCATATCTGGTCATTCCCCTACCCCATTTGTCTATGTTATTTTATGTAAAATGCAGATTAACCCCATTGTTTTCTTTGCCCCTTTTGTTAATGTGAAACTGCCTGCTTCCCAGTATACTACCCTCTCCTCTTTTAATTTGGACCCCTCAAAGAAAAAAAAAAGAAAACTCAAAGCCTATATCCCTGATGAAAAAAAAAAAAAAGAAAGAGAAAACACTGGGGAAATGTTCCAGGGTATTGATCTGGGCAAAGACCTCAAAGCACAGACAACAAAAGCAAAAACAGACAAATGGGATTACATCAAACTAAAAACTGCATGCACAGAAAAAGAAACAAAGCAGGGCCGGGCGAGGTGCTCAGGCCTCTAATCCTAGCACTTTGGGAGGCTGAGGCGAGTGAATCACAAGGTCAGGAATTCAAGACAAGCCTGGCCAAGATGGTGAAACCCCATCTCTACTAAAAACACAGAAATTAGCCGGGCATGGTGGTATGTGCCTGTGATCTCAGCTACTCAGGAGGCTGAGGCAGGGAACTGCTTGAACCCAGGAGGCAGAGGTTGCAGTGAGCCGAGATTGTGTCACTGCATTCCAGTCTGGGCAACAGAGCAAGACTCTTGTTTCAATCAATCAATCAATCAATCAATCAATAAAAGAAACAAGCAGAGACAACACACAGGATGGGAGAAAATTATTTGCAATTTATTCATTTGATGAGGGACTAATGACTAGAATTTATTAGGAACTCAATAGCAAGAAAACAATCCAATTTAAAAGTGGGCAAAAGCCGGGTGCGCTGGCTCACGCTTGTAATCCCAGCACTTTGGGAGGCTGAGGTGGGCGCATCACCTGAGGCCGGGAGTTCAAAACCAACCTGACCAACATGGTGAAACCCCCACCATCTCCTAAAAAAAAAAAAGTGGGCAAAAGATCTGAATAGACATTTCTGAAGAGATACAAATGGCCAAGAGATATGAAAAGAGGCTCAATATCACAAATCAGAGAAATGCAAATAAAGACAGTACGTTATCATCTCACCCCAGTTAAAATGCCTTTTATCAAAAAGGGAATAACACGCCGACATGGACTTGGAGAAAGAAGGAACCTCATACACTGTTGGCAAGCATGTAAATGAGTGCAGCCACTATGGAAAACTGTATGGAATCCACAAAAGATGAAAAACAGAACTACCGAATGTTCCAGCACTCCCACTACTGGGTATGTATCAAAAAGAAAGGAAGGGCTGGGTGCAATAGCTCATGCCTACAATCCCAGCACTTTCGGAGGCCGAGGCAGGCAGATCCCTTGAGGTCAGGAGTTCAAGGCAGGCTAGCCAACATGGTAAAACCCTGTCTCTACTAAAAATACAAAAATTAGCCAGGTGTGGTGGCACACGCTTGCAGTCTCAGCTACTCGGGAGGCTGAGGCATGAGAATTGTTTGAACCCACAGGCGGAGGTTGCAGTGAGCCCTGATGGTGCCACTGCACTCCAGCCTGGGTGACAGAGCAAGATGGAGTTTATTAGAAATCAAAACAGGCCGGGCGCGGTGGCTCAAGCCTGTAATCCCAGCACTTTGGGAGGCCGAGGCGGGTGGATCACGAGGTCAAAAGATCGAGACCATCCAGGTCAACATGGTGAAACCCCGTCTCTACTAAAGATACAAAAAATTAGCTGGGCATGGTGGCACGTGCCTGTAATCCCAGCTACTCAGGAGGCTGAGGCAAGAGAATTGCCTGAACCCAGGAGGCGGAGGTTGCAGTGAGCCGAGATCGCGCCATTGCACTCCAGCCTGGGTAACAAGAGCGAAACTCCCTCTCAAAAACAAAACAAAACAAACAAAAACAGAATGGACATCAGTACATAAAAGAGATATCTGCACTCCCATGCTTATTGTAGCACTGTTCACAACAGCCAAAATACGGAATCAACGAAGTGTTCATCAATGGATGAATGGATAAAGAAAATGTAAATATACACAACAGATTACTATTCAGCCATACAAAATAATAAAATCCCATTTGCAACAACACTGATGGAACTGGAGATCATTATGTTAAGTGAAACAAGCCAGGCAAAGAAAGACAAGTATCGGCCAGGCACGGTGTCTCACGCCTGTAATCCCAGCACTTTGGGAGGCCAAGGCCGGTGGATCACCTGAGGTCATCAGGAGTTCGAGACCAGCCTGGCCAACATGGCGAAACCCCATCTCTACTGAAAATACAAAAACTAGCCAGGCGTATTGGCGCACGCCTATAATCCCGGGTACTCGGGAGCCTAAGGAAGAATCTCTGGAACCCGGGAGGTGGAGGTTGCAGTGAGCCAAGATGGCGCCACTGCACAAGGAAAAACGATGCTAAAAAACAATGCTAAGGGAAAACACACACACACCCGAGACATCCGGGTGTGAATAAATGCGCAGAGTCGCCCGAGATCGGGAGACCAGGCATGGGGAGAGGCCCAGGGAGGCCTGGACAAGAGTCCTAACAGGCCAGGGGCGAAACGGGAAGGCCCTCCAGGAAGGAGGAACAACGCGGAGGGAAGAGACATAAACGGAGCGCGAACAACGGAAGTCCTCAGTGTGCCTCGGCCGCTCCAGAGACCCGCTCCTCATCCCCGGTGGCCGCGGAGACGGTTAGACACGGCCGGCGCCCGGGCAGGCCAGACTGTGCCATTCGTGGAGGGTTGCAGCCGGGTGTGCCAGCCGCCTCACTCAGGCCCGTTCACCTAGAAACGCCCCGGCACCGCCCCGGCCGCGGTCCGAGGTAGGCTCGGCCGGACGCGACGCATGTGACGCCAGGCGCGCGAGTCTGCGCAATGCGCCGCTGACGGAGGCCGGGCGGCGCGCGTGCGTGCTGGAGCGCGTCCACCTTCAGCCTGGTACAGGGTGAGTGGTTCCCGACGGGCCGGGGTGCAGCGTCCGCAGGAAGAGGCGCGGGGTGCAGGTCGGGGCCAGCGGGGGTGCGGCGCGTGTCTGGGCCGTGGCG
Organism: Leontopithecus rosalia; assembly: GCA_028533165.1. Lineage (NCBI taxonomy): Eukaryota > Metazoa > Chordata > Mammalia > Primates > Cebidae > Leontopithecus > Leontopithecus rosalia. The sequence goes on from CM052659.1 coordinate 6,168,703, forward strand.
CTTGGCGTTTGGGGGCGCTGGACGGTGTCCCGCTGGGTCAGCCCTGGCGCGGGGCCTGGGTCTGGGTCTGGGCCGCCCTCGCCTCCGGCCTCCCAGTCGGGTCCGGTCGCTGGCGTTGGACTTGACCGCCAGCGTGGTAGCAACGCTGAAGCGTCCAGAATCTTCTGCCTGACCTCGCCCGGCATGGAACTGGCTAACCCTGTTTGTTGAAACCGTTTTTATGAAACCCGTTTTGTTTTGCGTGGACGGTAACTCTCCAGATAACCTTAAATAGGCTTAAAAAAATTGGGAACGTCGTTGAGCTGCTGTCGTCTGCAGTGAGAACTTTGTGCACGGAGAGGCAGAATGGAGTTGGGTTGACTTCAGTGAGGGGATTTCCATCTTTCTCAGTCATCAAAAAATGTGTTCAGACATTTAACACCGTTGACCCCCCCACACACGATTATTTAGTACGGTTATTGGAACTAAGAAAACAAAAATCCCCTCCAGAAAATTACAGGTTAATTGCGAAAGACCATATTTAAATTTTTGCCCATGAAATTCAGTTTAATCTTTTCTCTGAACTGATACTTCAGAAAAGACTGTCTGCCCGCATTGTGTGAAATGTGAGACCCACGTACTTTAATTTAGAAAAGCCCATTTGCAATATATTATTCAAGGTGGATTTAAGAGAGCATAGTGGAAGAAAACTCTGAGCAACACTACACCTTGGAATACCCTCACTGTGTTTTCTTCTCAAAACAGTATACGCTTCTATGCAAATCAACCTTAACCTAGACTGCTGCTTTTGTATTCAGTTGTCTGTCAGAACCATTTCCCTAGGAAGTACTTAATTCTGCTTGAAAATATTCCTAAACTTTAAATTTTGTGGTATTCCAGGGTTGCTTTGAAGGTTTTTGAAACTTTTTTTTTTAAGCCTTTAAAACATAAAAATGGCTTCCAAAAGAGCTCTGGTCATCCTGGCTAAAGGAGCGGAGGAAATGGAGACCGTCATCCCTGTAGATGTCATGAGGCGAGCTGGGGTAAGTCCCACACAGATTGCTAGCCATCCTGTTAAATATTTTTGGATTTTTAAATCATTTCGAATAAAATAATATTCATAGTGCTTTGTGAAATATTTCAAATATACACAAAATTTCAGAGATCATAAGAATAAATACCTGTTGATCTACTGCCCACATTTAACAGTTGTTAATGTCTTGACGTATTTCCTTCAGACCCATTTCTTTTTTGTTTTGAGCTCTGTCGTCCAGGCTGGAGTGCAGTGGCATGATCTTGGCTCATTTCAGTCCCTGCCTCCTCAGCTCAAACCATCTTCCCACCTCAGCCTCTTAAGTAGCTGGCTAATTTTTTATGTTTTCTAGAGACAGGGTTTCACCATGTTACTCAGGCTGCTCTCCAACTCCTGAGCTCAAGTTATCCACCTGCCTCAGGCCTCCCAAAGTGTTAGGATTACGTACGTGAGCCACCCCACTCTCCTCAGACCCATTTCTTTCTTTCTTTCTTTCTTTCTTTTTTTTTTGAGATGGTGTCTCACTCTGTCGTCCAGGCCACAGTGCAGTGGCATGATCTCTACTCATTGCACCCTCTACTTCCCAGGTTCAAGAGATTCTCCTGCCTCTGCCGCCTGAGTAGCTGAGATTACAGGTGTCCATCACCACGCCAAGCTAATTTTTGTATTTTTAGTACGGATGGGGTTTCATCATGTTGGCCAGGTTGGTGTCAAACACCAGGCCTCAAGTGACCCACCCGCCTCAGCCTTTTACAGTGCTGGGATTACAGGTGTGAGCCACCATGCCCAGCCCCTCAGACTCATTTCTTAAAGAGCAGATGCTTCAAATAAATATATTTGAAGCCTCCTTTGTAAATTTCTCCAATCCTGTGCCCCTTCCTCCTTCCTTAAAGATAACTGCTATCCTCGCACTATTGTGTATCCATCCATGCATGTCTTTAAGGTAGCAGTTGACTATGGTTCTCATTCTGAGTGTTTATATATTATCTCTCTATATCTAACAATAGTGAACACTGAAGTAGAACTCACTCTGTGCCAGGCATCATTCTAAGTGCTTATAAACCTTACAACATGAGTTAGATATTGCCATCCTCATTTTATGATTGAAGAAACTGAGGCACAGAGACAGTAAAATACCCACGTCACATAGTAAGTACAAAAGCCAGAACTCAGACCCAGGCAGTTTGGCCCCGGAGTCTGCTAACCCTATACTCCTCTGGTTCTTACAAATGAAGATACATGTCAATTCAGTTTATTCATTTAAAATTGCTGCTTGGTGTTGCACTCAATGCCACAATCTACCCATCCCTCTAATTACAGCATTACAGTTCTGTAATAACCGTTCTTGTGTAGGTTTCCTTGTGCAAATGTGCGGAAGTTTTTCCACATTATATATCTAAAAGTAGAATTACTAGGTCGAAGGATGGCCCCTAGTCAGCATGATCAGGCTTTGCCAAGTTGCTCTCCAGTGTCCCAGTTTGGAGTCCCACCAGCAGTGTAGGAAAATTCCCACTTTCCCAGTGTCAGCTCTTTAAAATTTTTTGAAAGATAAAGTAGTATTTCAATGTTTTGGCTTGCATTTCTATCTTACAAAAATTCCATGAGGTTTACATGACAACAGTAAACTTGCAAGATAAGTCATTAATAGGATGTCATGTAACTGGTCACCCAAAGCAGAACATTTGTGGGAGAAAGGGTGTTCCAGTCACACAGAGTACAGGGCAGCAGCTATAAAGAGGGTCTATCCCAGGCAAACCAGGGCAGACCTAGTCATTAAATATATTTAGCCAACGTATTAGTTTAAATTTGGTATAGTTTTGGTGCAATATTTCCTGCCATGTTACTTTCAAACAGGGCAGCTGTGTAAATGTTACCCTAGGTGTGATGGCTCATGTCTGTAATCCCAGCTACTTGGGAGGCTAAAGCAGGAGGATCATTTGAGCCCAGTAGCTGGAGGCTGCGGTGAACTTTGATTATGTCACTGCCCTCTAGCCCAGGTGTCAGGGTGAGGCCCCATCTCTATTTTTTTTTTTTTAAAGACAGTGTTATGTTTCAGTGTTCTTAAATATCATGATAGTATATTTCTCGTAGATAAAGGTCACCGTTGCAGGTCTGGCTGGAAGAGACCCAGTACAGTGTAGCCGTGATGTCATGATTTGTCCTGATGCCAGTCTTGAAGATGCAAAAAAAGAGGTTTGTAATCCATACGTGGAGTTATTCCTTCATACGACTTCTTTGTTTCTTGAAATGTTTTTTGACTGTATCTAAAACTATTGTCAGCACAGACTCATTTTAGAGAATTATTTTGCTTGAAGTCTTCCCCCGACAAATTAAGAGGGTGAGGACTTTTTCTATTCTGTATCCATAGAATGTGGCAATCGCTTGATACTGAATGTACTAAGTGGGTGCCTGGGTGGATGTGTGGCCAGATGGGTGGGTTGATATCTTAGCTTGATGGCTGCGTTGTCTTCCCATCAGTATTATTCCGGCTTATACAGGCGTCCTTGCCTCCTATTGCACATTTTTACCTGATGTAAATCAGCTGCCACATTTCCTGTTTGTTTGTTTTTTTTTTCTATTTTAGAGGCAGGGTCCTGCTCTGTCCCCTAGGCTGGAGTCCAGTGGTACAGTCACAGATCACTGCAGCCTCAACCTCCCACATTCAGGCAGTCCTCCCACCTCAATCCCCCAAGTAGGTGGGACTACAGGCGTGTGCCATGCCTGGCCATTACTCTTTTTTCTAAAGCTATACTTAGAGTTCTACTTTAGTTGTGTTCCTTTTTCAATATCTTTACAATTATGGTTCTCACCTTTAAAGATGGTGGACACTTTTGGAAGCTAGCATCCCTTTCCTCCCCCACAGGTGCTTTTGCACACACTATTGTGGGCTCAGGGTGACAGGAGTGTGGACTGTGCCCTCTGGGAGCAGAGTCATGGTGGGAAAGGAGGTAGAATTGGCTCACGAATGGCTGGTTGTGCACTGCTGAGGAACCTAGAGTGTGGTTCCGTGTGCTGAACTGTCCTCAGATACATAGGAAAAAGGTTAATCCTTTCTAATAAGCTCAGATTTTTCATTACTGAATTGTAGAAAATTAGACTGTTGGTATTTATATATAATTTGTTGAAATAAATTAAAAATGACAAGCAGGCCAGCTACAGTGGCTTACACCTGTAATCCCAGCAGTTTGGGAGGCTGAGGCGGGCAGATGACCTGAGGTCAGGAGTTCGAGACCAGCCTGATCAACATGGAGAAACCCTGTCTCTACTAAAAATACAAAATTAGCCGGGCGTGGTGGTGGATGCCTGTAATCCCAGCTACTTGGAAGGTTGAGCAGGATAATCACTTGAACCCAGGAGGCAGAGGTTGTGGTGAGCCAAGATCATGCCACTGCACTCCAGCCAGGGCAACAAGAGCGAAATTCCGTCTCAAAAAAAAAAAGAATGACAAGCAGAAGTAAATATTCCAGGCCAAGTGCAGTGCCTCACCTGTGATCCCAGCACTTTAGGAGGCCAAAGTGGGAGGATCACTTGGGGCCAGGAGTTTGAGACTAGCCTGGGCAACATTTTAAAAGCCACGCTTGGTGGTGCATGCCTGTAGTTCTAGCTACTCAAGAGACTGAGGCAAGAGGATCACCTGAGCCCAGACAACTGCTGGAGCGCAGGAATTTGAGACTGCAGTGAACTATTGCACTTCAGTGTGCCATTGCACTTCAGCCTGGGTGACAGAGCGAGACCCTGTCTCAAAAATAATAATAATTTTTTTTCATCTCTCTGTTTTTGTCATGTGGTGTCTGGGTATTTTAAAACAGTGGTTACCTTTATTTTCAATCGATAGATAATAAGTGTATATATTCATGGGATGCATGATGTTTCCATACATATGTGTAGAGATCAGATCAGAGTGGTTAGCACATCTATCATCTCAAACATTTATCATTTCCTTGTGTTGGGAATGTTCAGTATTCTCCTGCTACTTGAAAGTATATATGATTGTTAACTATAGTCATCCTACAGGGGCATAGAACACCAAAACGTACTCCTCTCCTCTAGCTATAATTTTGTATCTTTTAACAAAACTCTCCCTCTCCCCACTTTCTTCTATCCTCCCCAGCCCCTAATATCCTCTGTCCTGCTTTTTACTTCTATGTGGTCCATTTTGTTTAGCTTTCACATATGAGTGAGAACATGCAGTGTTTAATTTGCTGTTCCTGGCTTCCTCTAGTTCCATTCTTAGAGCCACAAATGACAAGATTTCATTCCTTTTATGGCTGAATAGTATTCCGTTGTGTCTAAGTGCCACACTTTCTTTATGCACTCATCTGTTGTTGGAGCTTGGTTGATTTAAGAGCTTGGCTAGTGTGACGCTGCAGTGAACAAGGGCGTGCCAGTGTCTCTTCAGCAGGAAGAGTGTCTCTTCAGCAGGCCGATCTCTTTTCCATTGGATACATGCCCAGTAGTGGGATCGCTGGGCCACATGGTAGTTCTGTTTACTGAGTTTTTTGAGACAGTGGTTACCTTTTCCATGCTTTTATTTTTCAGTGCAGATTCTAAAAGGAGTCAAACAAATTCTATACTTTACACATTTTCTTTTGAGTTTTGAGCTTTGCTTGGTTTTCCATCAACAGTAGGATGTTTATGGTCTTAAAAGTGATTCTGAGCCAGCCACAGTGGTTTACCCCTGAAATCCCAGCACTTTGGGAGGCTGAGGTTGGAAGATTACTTGAGCCCAGGAGTTTCAAAGACTAGCCTGGCAACATAGCAAGACCCTGTCTCTACAAAAATAGAAAAATGAGCTGGCCGTGGTGGTGCATGCCTGTAGTCCTAGCTACAGGGGAGGCAGAAGTAGGAGAGTTGCTTGAGCGCAGGAGTTCAAGGCTGTAGTGAGCTATATTGCACCACTGCACTCTAGCCTGGGTGACAGTGAGACCTGTCTGTAAAAAATTTTTAAAGTATAGATTGCACTAAATACATAATACATTTTTATTTTGTAATTTGTTTAATGACTAGATTTTTTTAAACCTCTTTTTAACATCCTAAAGTACAATACAAAATTTCCATTTTGTAATTTCAGGAAGTTTGAAATTAATTAGATTTCTAGGAATTTTTTTGAGGGGGTTACTAAAATTCTCCCTGTTACATTTTTTAAAGTTAAAATGTAACTTTTTAAGTAAAAGGCACAAAAAAAATTTTGTGACTTCATAAAGTCAAAAAAAATTTTTTTGTGCCTTTTACTTAAAATTTGTTTTTCTATTAATTTTTTTTTCTTTTTTGACATAGAGTCTGGCTCTGTCACCCAGGCTAGCGTGCAGTGGCGCAGCCTCAGTTCACTGCAGCCTCCTCCTCCTCCTGGGTTCAAGCGATTCTCCTGCCTCATTCCCCCCCAAGTAGTTGGGTCTAACAGGCCAACTAGTCCTGTTAGACCCTTGGCACCACCAAGTCCGGCTAATTTTTGTATTTTTAGTAGAGACAGGGTTTTGCCATGTTGGCCAGGCTGGTCTTGAACTCCTGAGCTCAGGTGATCTGCCCACCTCCGCCTCCCATGTCTGTAACTTCATGTCTGTAATCCCACCATGCCCAGCCTGTTTTTCTATTAATCTTTTTAAGTTGCTTCATTCTTGTTGAAGAATAATTCAAACAATATGGACATATACAAAGTCGAAATGTTAAGTGTCCTATTCTCATTCTCCTTCTGCCCCATCCCACACTACTCCCATTAGCAACTAGAGTGTCTTCCTTTGTGACTACCTGTATACACAATATGTGGGGTCAGGGTGCTTGTGATGATTACACACCTACCACCCATACATCTACACGCAAACATATATCCCTGTCTTTTACGGGGGGAGATTATACTACCTCTGCTACTCCGCAGCGTGGACGTCCTTTAATGTCACTGTATACAGGTTTGAAACAGCATTCCATCATACAGATACACATTAATTTCTTTTAACTGTTCCATCGGCAGATATTTAGTTTATCTCCTATATTTCCCACGTTTAAAATAGGAAGGTATTATTGGACTGTCACTTTAATGCTCATTTGAAATGAAATATTTTCGTTTTCTTTATGTTTTAAACTGTTACAGGGACCATATGACGTGGTGGTTCTACCAGGAGGTAATCTGGGTGCACAGAATTTATCTGAGGTAAAATTCTGTTCAATTACACCTCAATAGCATCTGCTTATGTTCTGCTGATTTTGTTATTATTCAGATAATTCAGGGAGGAGACTGAATAAAATAGAGACAACTAAAATTAACAAAATGGTGTTGTAGCATTAACTCAAACTTTTTTTTTTGGAGACGGAGTCTTGCTCTGTCACCCAGGCTGGAGTGCAGTGGCACAATCTCAGCTCACTGCAACCTCCGCCTCCTGAGTTCAAGCAGTTCTCCTGCCTCAGCCTCCACAGTAGCTGGGATTGCAGGCACGCACCACCACGCCTTACTAATTTTTGTATTTTTATTAGAGATAGGGTTTCACCATGTTGGCCAGGCTGGTCTCAACTCCTGACCTTGTGATCCACCTACCTCGGCCTCCCAAAGTGCTGGAATTATAGGTGTGAGCCACCGCACCCAGTCTCAAAAAAACATTTTTAATATTTTCTGTGGAGGTCAGGTGCAGTGACTCATGCCTATAAACCCAGTGCTTTTGAAGGTAAGGCAAGAGGATTGCTTGAGGCCCAGAGTTTGAGACGAGCCTGAGTAACACATTGAGACCCCATCTCTCTTAAAAAAAATTCTTTTAATTAGCCGGGCATGGTGGTGCACACCTGTAGTCCCAGGTACTCGGGAGGCTATCATGGGAGGATGGCTTGAGCCCAGAAGTTGGAGGCTGCCGTGAGCTGTGATTGCAGCACTGCATTCTAGCCTGGGCAGCAGAGCAAGAACCTGTCTCATCCACAAAAATGATAACGTGATGTATTTTTGGTTTTCTTTTCACCAGTCTGCCGCTGTGAAGGAGATACTGAAGGAACAGGAAAACCGGAAGGGCCTGATAGCCGCCATCTGTGCAGGTGACGTGCAGGGGCAGTCTGTGTTGCAATGTTGTTGGTGGGTGGGGTAGCCTTTCATTTGATGATTTGACTCCAAATAGCTCTTCCCCTTCATAAAGCATGCAGGGCATCTGTGTTGGTGTATTTAGTTTGGGTGGCATCAAGTTGGTGTCATTTCAGAAATGAGGACAATTGTTCCGTTTTCTGCCTCTCCTTGCCTTTGGTCTACATTCTGTGAAACTTAGTGTTTTCCGTGTTTGGTTGACCTCGGAGGAAAACAAGGCCCTCTGGAATTCAGTAAACAGCTTGTTACAGCAAATCTCTGTGCCAGAAAGTCTTTGTGCCAGCACACAGTCAGCAAGAATCTGTCAGACATCAACACAACAGCTCTGCCCCATGCTTGCTCTGCAGATTCAGAAGCCCCATGGTGCTTTCTGCTGGCTTCCCAGGAGCTTCTGATTCTCTCAGTACCTAGTGATCTTGGGCACCATATTATCTGCCACGTAATTTAGAATAAGGACATTTGGTGCTTCACAGATGTCCTCTCATTATAATACCTCAGTACTATTTTATTTGCTCATAACCATTTTAAAATCCATCCGTTCTCCCATCTTGATTTTTTCCCATGCTGTAATTTCTGCCAGCACCTTTCTTGTAGATCTTCATTAAATATTTGTCAGAAGACTGAATGAAGGAACAAATGAATGAAAGATGGTTTGGTAAACATCAACATCAAAACATGTTGTTATTTTGTTAATACAGTAGGCTTTTTAAAAGAAGTTACAGGCCAGAGGTCCCAGGGACTTGATATATTCGATCAGTGGTTCTGAGAGTTCTTTTGGAGCGCTTGCAAGCTCAAAGTAGTTACTACCGAGGGGCCAGTTGTGGTGGCTTATGCCTGTAATCCGAGAACTTTGGGAGGCCATGGCAGGAGGATCTCTTGAAAGCCAGGAATTTGAGACCAGCCTTGGCAACATAGCCAGACCCCATCTGAACAAACAAACAAACAAAATTAGCCAAGTACAGTGCTGCGTGCCTGTAGTCCCAGCTACTCAGGAGGCTGAGGTGGGAGGATCACTTGAGGGCAGGAGTTAGAGGCTGCAGTGAGCTATGATTGCACTCCAGCCTGGGTAACAGAGTGAGACCATGTCTTTCAAACAAAGTGTTACCTGCCTTTTTCCTTCTCATTCTTTCAGGAGTGACATCAGAAGGATGCCATCATTTGAGCATCTATTCTCGTGTTTTAATAGTTTCCCAGTTTAGCTGGGCACTGTGGCTCACACCTGTAATTCCAGCACTTTGGGAGGCTGAGGCAGATGTTCATAGATATAATCCATGTAAAAGCTAAAGGGATCCTAAGACCTAAATGTTTGAGAACTGTGGCGTTAGAGGCTGGGAAGGACCACAGAGGTGACCACCCTGGCAGGTCTTGTACTTGGTCTTAATACAAGAGTCACCACTAGCCTTTTGACCTGCCCTGAGGCTCAGGAAATCATCTCTGCCAAAGGGCAATGCAGTCCCTGCAGCCCAAGCAGCTGTACCCCTCTGGAGAGAAAGTGACAAATCCCTTGAGTTTGGTTTTCTTTGGCCCTTCGGCTGTGAAGCAAACCTCAGTCCTAGATGCTTTGACCAAAGGAAGAAAGTAAGAGTTTGGGCTGAATTTGTTTCTTTTTGATTCTGCTGAAAGAAAAGACTGCATGTCAGTTTGTCCTGTGCCGTAAAAGTAGTGAAATGATTAGCTGCGGCCGGGCGCGGTGGCTCACAACTGTAACCCAGCACTTTGGGAGGCCGAGGTGGGAGGATCACCTGAGGCTGGGACTGTGAGACCAGCCTGACCAACACGGTAAAACCACATCTCTGCCGGGCGCGGTGGCTCAAGCCTGTAATCCCAGCACTTTGGGAGGCCGAGGCGGGTGGATCACGAGGTCAAGAGATCGAGACCATCCTGGTCAACATGGTGAAACCCCGTCTCTACTAAAGATACAAAAAATTAGCTGGGCATGGTGGCGCGTGCCTGTAATCCCAGCTACTCGGGATGCTGAGGCAGGAGAATGGCCTGAACCCAGGAGGCGGAGGTTGCGGTGAGCCGAGATCGCGCCATTGCACTCCAGCCTGGGTAACAAGAGCGAAACTCCGTCTCAAAAAAAAAAAACACATCTCTACTAAAAAATACAAAATTAGCCGGGTGTGGTGGCGCATACCTGTAATCCCAGCTACGCAGGAGGCTAAGGCAGGAGAATCGCTTGAACCTGGGAGGTGGAGCATGTAGTGAGCTAGAGATCGCGTCATTGCACTCCAGCCTGGGCAACAAGAGTGAAACTCTGTCTCAAAAAAATAAATAAAATAATAAAAATACAAAAAATAGCTGGTTGTGGTGATGCATGCCTGTAGTTCCAGCTACTTGGGAGGCTGAGACAGAAGAATCGCTTGAACCCGGGAGGCGGAGGTTGTAGTGAGCTGAGATCATGCCACTACACTCCAGCCTGGGTGACAGAGCAAGACTCTGTCTTTAAAAAAAAAAGATCAACTACATCTGGGTCACTTTGTGCTCAGGCTACCTCAAATGCCATGCTAAGAAGCATGGGCCTTATAATAATTTAAAACAACATTAAAAATAAATAGGCTGACTGTGGTGGTTCATAGCTGTAATCCTAGCACTTTGGGAGACTGAGGTGGGAGGATCACTTGAGCCCAGGAGTTCAAGACCAACCTGGGCAACATAGTGAGACTCCACCCCTACAAAAAAAATTTTTTTAAACATCAACCTAGTGTATTGGTGCACACCTGTAGTCCCAGCTACTCAGGAGACAGGTTACAGTGAGCTGTAATGATCATACCACTGCATGTCAGCCCAAGTGGCAGAGCAAGACTCTGTCTCTTAAAAAAAATTAAAAATAGAAAAATAGCAGTGTGTTTATACTATTGGATATCCTGCACCACTGTTCTGGGCACTACACAAATATAGGAAAAAGTGTGATAATGAGCTGAGCTAATTGAGAGGAAGGTGATGGGAATGGAACAGAGGAGTGATGGAAGAGATTTGGATCTTTTAAATTGACAAACGGAAAAATAAGATTATTCTGAAGTGTTGCAGTTAGGAATTGGAAACGTTTTGAACACAAAGAATATTAGTCTAGCCCTTAATGTTGAGTGATTGAGGAAGGCAAGTTGGAAGGGAGCCTGTGTTGAGAAGAAAATTAAATGAGATTTACTTTGAGTGGGGGAGTGGAAGAAAGTGTGCAGTTGGAGGAGTGGACAGTTTTCAGCTGAGATGCCCAGGTCTAGCAATAAGGTCTTGGCCACCTGGAGGAGCTGGGGAGTTGGCAGAGGTGGTCATTTTGTAAGTCACCACGGGGTTGTGCTGTTGGCTGCAGAAGGGGATGTGGTCAGCTGCACCCTCCGCATCCACCATAGTGCAGTGTTTTCATCCATCAGAATCCCAGGTCCTATGAGTGTGAAACATCTCTTCTCTGATATTCCAGATAGGATTCTGAAGCCCCAGAAAGCAGGAATTATGAGCTTACCATGATGAGCAAGAAAGACATCCGTAAACTCCTGCATTCAGCTGTAATGTAAATTCCCAGCGTTGCAGCAGTGATTTTACCACCTTGAAGGGAGCAGCCTAAAAATTCTCACTCGCCAATCCTCACTGTACAATCATCTGTTAAAGTTTACTTTAAAATACAAGATGATGTAGGAATTTCTTCTTAAACTCTTACCAAATAAAAATTAAAGGCAATTTATGAATTCATTCAAATAAAAACTGAGTGAAATTACTCAATTCTTAAAGATTTTTTAAATTTGCTACTATACACAGCCGTCTTGTGTGCAGAAAGTAATGTGGAGAAGAAACAGTTGAGGCTTTTGGTTTAAGAGCTAAAAATCAGGTCTTGGTCTGAAACGGACACCTGGTATTAGGCAGAAAGCTTATATAACTAGGTAGTATTTGTGTGACCTTCCTGTTTGTAACAGCTAGGTCTGAGTAGCCTGTGGGTATGTTATATAACTCCTTCCTTGGAGTCTTGTTGAAAAATGGAAGGTCAGTAAAACCAAGACCTCTCAGGTTTGCTGACACCAACAGTGTACAGACTGTGCTGTGGGATCTTAGCTGCCCACAGCACCCTGAGCGTTTCCAAGGGCAGGGTGCTGTTCTGAAACATATTCTTCTGGGTGTCATGTGAGGCCTTAGGAAGAATTTTTATATGTGTGTTTAGATAAAAAGGCAGAATAAATACTTTGTAAAAAGCTTTAAGATGAAGTAACAACTAAAGGAATAAAATAGCTTTTTAAAAATCCTTATTTGAGAACCATTACATAGGCAGTATGCTGTGACTTTCCCTGAAGTTGGCCATTTTTTTACTGAACACATTTGAATAAAAATCTTCGGTTAGGACCTGCCCATTTTGAAAGACTTCATTAACTGACACTTCCATGTGGTTCTTTGCATAAGTAGCTTTTATAAAGTGATGCTAGCGCCTTTATATCTCACACTTCAGGTACTTCACAGGGTATCGCCTTCAGGGACAGTGTGCTTTCATTTTAATCCTACCACCTTCTATGTTTGGATGGATAGGTGGATGAATGAGTGTTAATTTCCCATTTTCCAGTAGAAAATAAAATTATAAAAGAGCAATAAGATCCAAAAACTCAGAGTACTACTTGACTTTAGCATGAAACTAAATCTTTCCTTTCGCTGAGAGTGCGGTAAGAAGTTGAGCTCTCCCCTCAGTGATCTCCCCCTCCTTTGGATTGCTGGTACATTTGGTCTCTGTTCTGGGGGTGGGGGAGAGGAGAGAAATGAGCACATTTTGTTTATCTGTGTATGCTCTGCTGGTATCAAGGTAAATCTTCTTGAGTGGTTATTGAAGTATTTGGAGTTTCTGTGCTTTTGCCGGATGTGCTCAGCAGTTTGTTTTTTATAAACACACTTTATCCCTCATACTAAGAAGTGTTTCATTTCAGAATCACAACTGTATGTTTGGTAAGAGCCTCTTGATTTTTAAGTCTACTTTGCTGTTGAGAAGGGGTCTGTGTTGCCCAGGCTGATCTTGAAGTCCTGGGCTCAAGCAGTTTTTCTTCCTAGGTCTCCCCAAGTGCTGGGATTACAGGTGTGAGCCACCATGCCAGACAGTGTTACAATCTTTTAAACATGGTGTTTTTCTATATCTGCACTTAGATCTTTTTGTTTTTGTTTTTAGGTCCTACTGCTCTGTTGGCTCATGAAATAGGTTTTGGAAGAAAAGTTACAACACATCCGCTTGCTAAAGACAAAATGATGAATGGAGGTAAGTATATACTTGTAATTTTTTTTTTTTGAGACATAGTCTCACTCTATTGCCCAGGCTGGAGTGCAGTGGCTTGATCTCAGCTCACTGCAACCTCCGCCTCCCAGGTTCAAGCAATTCTCCTGCCTTAGCCTCCTGAGTAACTTGGATTACAGGTACATGCCACCATGCTTAGCTAATTTTTGTATTTTTAATAGAGGTGTGGTTTCTCGCTGTTGTTCAGGCTGGTCTCCTGTGATCTGCCCACCTCAGCTTCCCAAAGGGCTGGGATTACAGGTGTGAGCCACCGTGCCCAGCCTATATGCTTGTATTTTAATGTACAAAGAAAAAACCTGTCGTTTAATGTTGTTTTTCAACTAGAATCTAATTCATAGAGATTCTCTATGGGCCAGGGTGTGGTGGGAGACACCACTCACTGTGGCTGGAGGGGCAGTGTTTGCCAGCCTCTGTGTGTACAATGGGTGGGGCGTGTGGCCAGCATCAATGGCCATTTGGATTCTGGATCGTTGTAGGTGAAAATATTAATGAAATCAGGTTTAACTAGCATTTTGATTAAATACTTAGCCAGCTGCCTGAGAGCAAACTTTCAATCTCCACAGCAGTTTCAGAGTATGCCCTTTGACCCCCAGTTCAAAGTCAAATGGACATTGCTCTGAGAATCAGTTGCAGACACACTTCCTTGCTGGTGTGTTTCTTTTTAAATATCAGCTAGACTTTTAGTTTTTACTAATTTATTTTTATAAAAGTAACTTCTGTTGATGATTAAAAATGCAAATATTAGAGAAGGGATGTGAAGTAAAAACAAATGTTTCTCCTTTGTCTTCCCACCACTCTCTACTTCTCATAGGTAACTTCTGCTAAAAGTTTCTTGTAGACTGGGCGCAGTGGCTCCCACCTGTAATCCCAATACTATGGGAGGCAGAGGCGGATGGATCGTTTGAGCCCAGGAGTTTGAGACCAGTCTGGGCAACATGGTGAAACTCCATCTCTACTAAAAATACAAAAACCATTAGCCAGGCGTGGTGAAGCACACTGGTAGTTGCGACTGCTTGGGAAGCTGAGATGCAATGGTCATTTAAGCCCGGGAGGTCAAAGCTGTGATGAGCTGTGATCTCACCACTGCACTCTGGCCTGGGGGACAGAGCAAGACCCTATCTCAAAAAAAAAGTTTCTTGTATAACTGTAGAATTTTATCTGCACATACTCCTTATCCTTTTTAACTAAAATGAGATCTAAATGTGTTGTTCTGTAGCTTGCATTTTATCTTAGTGTCATATCTTATGTTATCTTTTAACAGCACATAAAGATTTATTAGATTTGCTTCATCATGTTAAGTGCAGCTGTTAGTCCAGTGTTGGAATGTGCCATATGCTGTATGTAACCTTCTCCTGGGGCTGGGCATGGAGGTGGTTTTGCCCTTGTAAATCATGCCCTAATGAACATCCTTGAATGCCGTTGTGAGCGTAACTGAGCTCCCTTTTAAAAGTGATGCACTTTTCATTACCGAGAACCTGCTGGATTGGGAGACCCCCACCCAGGCAGCGCTAAAGGTATCTGAGTGGCAGACACCCAGACAGCACAACAGAGTGGATCTATCCTGGGGACCCACAGCCTGAGAGCCTGTGGGGCTGATGGCTCTCCAGGCTGAAGGCCCTGAGCAGAGAGGTTCATCCATGCATTTATTTGCTCTTTGACAGATGATTATTAATACACAGATGTTCTACATATACACGTAACTCAGGAAAACCAGGTAGGCAGCTATTACCTGCCTACCGCTAATTACAAACTAAAAGTAACTTCCACAAGGGAGCCATGGGGGCAGGGTAAACTGAATGTTTCTCAACAATTCATTATACTGCGTGTTTTATAATTACTAAACTTTGTCTTTTTAGAGCAGTTTTAGGTTCACAGCGAAATTCCTATCTTCTTCACCCACTCCTCACCCTCACCCCCACCCCCAGCCAGGCATAACCTCCCCTGCCATAAGCATCCTGCACCATAATCTGCACATACATTGACACATCGTCATCCAGAGTCCACAGTTTACATCAGGGTTCTCTCTTGGTGTTGTACATTCTTCATACACTTATATTTGATTGAGAGCAGTGTTTTTCTGAAAATCCATGGTTGGTTTATTTATTTATTTGTTTGAGACAGAGGCTCGCCGTGTCACCCAGGATGGAGAGCAGTGGTGTGATCTCAGTTCACTTAACCTCCACCTCTTGGAATCAGGCAGTTCTATCACCTCAACCTCCCAGGTAGCTGGAAGTATGGGCAGGAGCCACCACACTTGACTAGTTTGTAAATTTTTTTGTAGAAACAGGGTTTAACTATATTGCACAGGCTGGTCTTGAACTCCTGGCCTCAAGTGATCCTTCTGGCTTGGCCTCCCAAAATACTAGGATTACAGAGGTGAACCATTGTGCCCTGCTCATGGTTTTATTTTAGTTGCTTAGGAAGATATTACGTTTTCATTAAAACTATCTGCATGAAAATTGGTACTTTTTTAAAAGGCTCTGGTTTCTGGGCATTTTAAATGTAGGAATTTAAGCTGATAGAAGGATTTTAGAGAGTTGGAAAGAGCAGAACTGGGCTCTCTTTGTGATCTGTTCAGAGGGAATACTCAGCAGAACAGGTTCCTGCATTACCTGAAGATGCCTATTGCATCTGTTTTCCTTTAGTGCCTCAAAAACATTGAGGTTAGTCAGTCAGAGAAAAATATCAGATTGTTGATGCTCAGACACTCAGAGTTTACAAAAAACATTCCCCTACGTTATTTTGTTGGAGCCTCGTGGTCTCCAGTGCCTAGCAAGGCAGGTGATAATCATTCTGGCTTCACAGACAAAGAGACTGCGGCCAGAGCTCAAGCCCAGCCCTCTGCCTTGCATCCAGTTTTGCCTTCCTGCCCCTCCCCTGCTCTGTGGTAGCTAGGCTCCCACCCACGTTTAAGTTACTAGGTGTTGGATTTAGTCAGTAACCCCTGTTGTTAGAAATGGATACTTGAAATGTCTACCCCTTCAGGACACTTTGAGAGGTAGAGCTGCAGTGGTCACTTGAGGGTCTGCTCTGGGTGAGGCCCTTTTCCTCATCGTGAGCTTGAAAGATCAGTGTGACAGTTTCTCCTGAGATAAGCAATCCCATCTGAGGGGGATAGTCTTTTTATTTTATTTTATTTTTTTAGATTCAGGGTCTCCCTATGTTGCCCAGGCTGTACTTAAAACTCCTGAATTCAAATGTTCAAATGATCCTCCTGCCCTGGTCTCCCAAAATGCTGTAATTACAGGTGTGTGCCACCAGCCCCAGCCCCCATAGTCTTTTAATTCATCAGATTTTAAAATAAGTAAGTTATAACTGTAATGTCTGGTTTTCTTTCTCATTTGTCCACTGTTGTTTTTTTTTTTTTTTTTTTTGAGACGGAGTTTCGCTCTTGCTACCCAGGCTGGAGTGCAATAGCGCGATCTCGGCTCACCGCAACCTCCGCCTCCTGGGTTCAGGCAATTCTCCTGCCTCAGCCTCCCGAGTAGCTGGGATTACAGGCATGCGCTACCATGCCCAGCTAATTTTTTGTATCTTTAGGAGAGACGGGGTTTCACCACGTTGACCAGGATGGTCTCGATCTCTTGACCTCGTGATCCACCCGCCTCGGCCTCCCAAAGTGCTGGGATAACAGGCTTGAGCCACCGCGCCCGGCCATTGTCCACTGTTGGTCCCACACCTGAGCAGTGAAGAGCAGGGTCTCTGGAGCCTGGCATCATGGTGTGGCCCCAGCTTCCCCACTCACAGTGGGAAGGTTCCTTAGTCTCTCTGAGCCTGTTTCCTCATCCATTGCCGAAGGATAAACCTGCTTCAGGATTGCCGGTGAAAAGGCTGCCCTCACCCAGCCTCTGTAATGCCACTGCATACCACCACTGCTTAGTACTGTTTGTTTGGTGGGTTGGTGTCATTCTCATTTTACCAAAAAGTGAGGCTCAGAGAGGTCAGACAGCCACAAATGGCAGACCCGGGATTTGAAACCAGAGCTCTGCTCAGGGGTCGACCAACTGCTCCCCAAAGGCCTGCAGGTGGTAAATACTGCAGGCCTTCCAGGACTTCAGCTTTCTGGCTGCTAGCTACTCAATTGTTGCAGCTCCTCAATAGCTACAGACAGTACTAAACATGCAGGGTGGCTTTGTGCCAGTGAAGCTGCATTTGCAAAACAGGCAGCATCCTGGCCTCGGCCCTCAGGCTTATAGTTGCTGAGCAGACCTGTGTTCCCTTGCCTTTTTTTTTTTGAGGTGGAGTCTCGCTCTGTCGCCCAGGCTGGAGTGCAGTGGCGCGATCTCACCTCACTGCGCCCTCTGCCTCCCAGATTCAAGGGATTCTCCTGCCTCAGCCTCCCAAGTAGCTGGGATTACAAGCGTGAACCACCACGCCCAGGCTCCCATTGATTTTTCTTTGAAGAGACTTTAAGACTTGGAGTCTGGTTTAAAACAAGCAAACAAACAAAATCAATGCCCTCTGCTGGTTGGAATGGGAGGTGTAAAATCTGAATTCACGGTAGGGTCACAATTCCAGCCTTAAGTTTGCACTGCGCCTTACTGGCGCTGGTGGGGGTGCATGTTCTGTCTTTGCCAGTAGGTGGCAGCAGTTGGCAACCATAAACCTTTTGCTTTGCCCGGCTAAAAGACTGAAAAGAACCATAGAACCTTTAAGCATATGTAGCCAGTTCAAGCCCTGTTTGCATTGTTTTAGCTACAAAGATACCGTCAAGTGAACCATTTACAGTTGTGCTTTGTGTTGTCCGACTCTCAGCCTTGCATCTCACAGTCGCTCTGAAAGACCAAGCCCAGCCGGTTTCTAGGTTAGCATTTGAAATGGTCCTGGCCTGGTTTAACCATCAGTAAATGAGGCCAGATTATGAAAACCTTTTTCTCTCAAACTAGGGATCCTCTTTTTCGCTACAATAGTTAAATTGAAAATATTTGATATACTCTATTGGTTTATTTTGGTGAGTGACCTGATTTAAAAAATTTTTTAGGTTAGTCAAGCACAGTAGTGAGAAGGGGAGAAAGAATAGAACAAGGAGTAACTGAACGATCGACTGAGACAACTCACCACCTTCTACCAACCGGGAGTAACCGACTGAGCGGTCAGTTGAGATAACTCACTGCCTTTGACCAGCTGGTAGCTTGGTTTTTTTAGTGACATATATGACACAAAGTTCCTGTAGTCATTGTTAATCTCCTTGGAAAAGAGATGAATATTGTGTGGTTTCAAAAGTTCATTAATACAGCAGAAGCCCTCTTTTTCTGTTTAAAGGAAGGTTTTTGGATGAATTTTTCTGTGTGTTCGTTGAACAAATGTTTCCTAAGCTCTTCCTTAGTGCCTGGCACTGGGAACAGAAAAGGGAAGAAGAGGAAGCTGTACCCTCAGGGTGTTTTCAGGCACAGTGGTAAGCTCTGGTGGCCAGAGCCACCTGCCTGCCTGTGTGGCTGGTGCATCAGGATAGAGCAGGAGTTCACGGAGGAGCTTTGTCACTTCCCCTCCCTAAATCTGTTCTGTGTCCTACGTCACTGTGTAGTTCAGCATCACCCAGTCACCTGGGACAGATAGCTGTGAGTCATCCTTGAAGCCTCCTCACCTAGTCCTTCATTGCAAAGCTTCATTTCCTCTGGATCACTGTCACCAGCCTAGTGCAGGCACCACCAGTTCCCACCCAAACAGCAGGTTCCTTTCCTTCTCCCTTCTGGTCCCAGCCCAATCTCTGTGCGAAGACCAGACCGAAGAGGGCTCCATGCTCCGTGACATGGAGTTCAGTGTGACCTTCAGGTGCTGGAGAGTTGGCAAGGGCTTTCCATGGGGAACTGGCTATACCCCACTTTGCACTCTGGAGAGTTAGCTTTTGGGTGCTAGGAAGGGTTGAAGGGGTGCACAGCTGGGAGGGAGAGCTATAATCATGCAGATTCTTCCCCTTTAAAGGAAGGGAAAGGTACAGAAAGGAGATCAAGTCAAGAATGGTGCTTGGTGGCCTTGACCTCACCCTTCAGGGGAACCTCCTTTATGCCATGGATATCGTTGGCCAGATGGACTGATGAAGGCCCAGCCCCTTTAAAGAGTAAACAATAAGGAAATGAAATGTTTATAGATTGTGATAGATTGTGCCAATGCTGGGAGGGCAGTAAATAGGATGCAGTGATAGTCAACAGAGGAACCTAACTTGCGGGGGCGGGGGTGGTCACAGATACGCTCTCTGAGGGGTTTTTGTTGATATCCAAACCGAAACCAAAGGGGCAAGGCACTGGGACGAGCTGGTCTCTGGGTGGAGGGAGCAGCTCTTGAGCTCTTCCTGGAGCAGGAGAGAACCTGTTGTATTCCGTAAGGGAAACTCCAGGTGGGAGAGTGATAGGGACGGGTGTGGGGAGGGAGGTTAGGCCCTGTGTGCAGTGGGAGAGACTGGTGACTACCTGCTGTGGAGGGGCAGAGCTCAGGGCATTCATGCTTAAGAACCCCAGTTTTCATATTATATTTGCCAAAAAATAGCCAACTGGAGGGCATGGCGGTGTGGGGATACAGAAGGAAAGTAGTCTTTGAGAATGAATGTTTCTACCTGCACATGCACATGCATATCTGCCTCCATTAGGCTGTGCTGTGGTTGTTTTTGAGGCATCAGGGTGTGTGTGCCACCACATGTTGATCCCGGTGGCTTCTGCCTTCAGCGTTGCTGTACCCCCTCACCCTTCCCCCAGCACTTCTGAATTGACACTTGAGCTTTGTTGTAAAGTAGTGATGTAACTGTCATTCACTGACACTCCCCCAACACTTAAAGTTTAGCAGATGCGTTTAACTTACACATATTTCATTCTGACTGGTTTCTCTCAGCCTCTGCTCTACACAGTTTTAAAAATACTTTTGTGGAGGGCTTCTAAGAGCTTGGAGTGCCAAGTAGATGTTTTTGAATGGCTAGGTACATGCTGTAATAGTGAGTTGAATTGGTAAGTAATCCTCTTTCTTGTCACATAGCCCATTAGGATGTCACCTTTTCTGTTTCTCCTTTGCAGGTCATTACACCTACTCTGAGAATCGGGTGGAAAAGGACGGCCTGATTCTTACAAGCCGTGGGCCTGGGACCAGCTTTGAGTTCGCGCTTGCAATTGTTGAAGCCCTGAACGGCAAGGAGGTGGCGGCTCAAGTGAAGGCTCCACTTGTTCTTAAAGACTAGAGCAGCAAAATGTGGCAGTCACCTAGAGAAACAGGCCTTAGGAATCTATTCTCACTGTGTTCCTGTGAACAAAACAATGGTAGGTTAACGTGTTCCTAAGCTGCCCTCACTACTGCTTTTGTGAAGTATAGTTTTGAAGTCGTATCTACACAGAGATCTTCCAACCTACAAATTGTGTCTATACATTTCTAAGCCTTGTCTGCAGAATAAACAGGGCATTTAGCAAACTACCTGTCGTTCCTTGTTTTGTCTCTCATTTCTTTTGTGAAATTCCTTATTGCCTTCGTTTGCAGCTCTTAACCTCCAGCAAGGAGGAAAAGCATACAAGCAGAATTTTAAGAGGCTTGTGATTTTCTCTGCTTATTAGCTGGGTGTTTTTAATGTGCTAATAAAAAATACCAATGAGGGCTAGCTGTGGTGGCTCATGCCTGTAATCACAGCACTTTGGGAAGCCCAGCCAGGAGGATTGCTTGAGGCCAGGAGTTCAAGACCAGCCTGGGCAATATAGCAAGACTCCATCTCTACAAAAAAATACAAAAATTAGCCAGATATGGTGGCATGCACCTGTAGTCCCAGCTACTCAGGAGCCTGAGGTGGGAGGATCGCTTGAGCCCAGGCCCTCAAGGCTGCAGTGAGCTGTGATCACGCCTCTGCACTCCAGCCTGGGTGATATAGCAAGACCCTGTCTCAAAAAAAAAAAAAAAGATTGGCTGTACTGGTGAATTTTTTTACACTAGTTCCTTTTTCCATTATGGAAAGAGTCCTTGGATACAAACTTTTCAAGGTTGGCCCAACATCTCTTTTCCCTTCCCCAGGTGATAGCACCCAGCATTCCTTGTGAACCACTCAATTCCTCCTGGGTGGGCACATGACCCAGACCCAGCCAATCAGAGCCTTGTTTACCACTGGCCATGTGACCCAGGTGAGCTCAGTCAGTCCATAAGACTCCACTGGAGTGTCTCATAGCTGTTGTACCCTCTCTCTCTGCTGGAGTGGCCAAGGGGATACTCCAGGATAACTCGGAGCATTGGCAGCCATCTCTCACAGCCAGGAAAGGCCTGCCTGGGGGTGGCCCTCAGGGTATAGGTGGCTGATCCTGGTCCAGAAGGCCAGGCAGATGTTAACTTTTACAAGTGCAAACACATGTAATTGTCTATTTTATAAGCGCTTTGACAGATGATAAAGAATACTAAGGGAGAGACAATTTACATGATGGAGGTGGGTGGGGTGGGGCTTCTGAGGAAGTGACGTCTGAGGCAGGAAGTAAGAGCAGTGCTTAGGTTTTCATTCCTTCCCCAGCTGTGTGCTCAGTATCTACTGTGTGCCAGGCGCTGTTCCTGGTGCTGGAAATACACCAGGGAGAAACATAGCCTTTGTCCTTGGGGAACTTATGCCGTGGGCACGGGAGAGATGAAAGCAAATACTAAAATACCCACATGCTATGAAGTAAATGAAGGAGGGTAAGGAGGCAGTGATGGGGGGATTGCATGATGGGCAGCGAAGGCCTCTGAAAAGAAATCTTGGGGAATCTGAGGACATTTGGGTGTGAAAGATAGAAGTAGGTGTCTGTTCAGAGTGCTCCAGGCAGCAGGAGCAGGTAGTGTAAAGGCCCTGAGGTAGGAGTGAGCCTGGGCCTCTGTGATGGAGCACAACCTGCGGAGCAGTGAGGGGCGGGTTAGGGGAATGCGGTAGGAGGTGAAGTTGGAGAGGCAGCCAGGGCCACAGCAAGCTGTCAAGACTCAATAGAGACAGAACCACTGGAGAGACCTAACCCACCTGGTTTAAAGGCTGGCTCTGCTCCTTCCGGAGCAGGCGTGTAGGCAGGCGGGATGCTGAGGCCAGTCAGGTGGCAGCGTTGGGCACCTACTCGGTGTGAGAGGAAGGGCATCCAGGACAACTCCCCCTTTTTTTTTTTTTAAACAGTCTTGTCACCCAAGCTGGAGTGCAGTGGTGTGTTCTTAGCTCATTGCAACCTCTGCCTCCCAAGTTCAAGCGATTCTCCTGCCTCAGCCTCCCGAGTAGCTGGGATTACAGATGTGCACCACCATGCCTGGCTAATTTTTGTATTTTTGGTAGAGACAGGGTTTTCTCGTGTTGGCCAGGCTGGTCTCGAACTCCTGGCCTCAAGTGATCCACCTGCCTTACCCTCCCAAAGTGCTGGGATTATAGGCGTGAGCCACCAGGCCCAGCCACAACCCCTATGTTTCTGACTTGAACACAGATCATGTGGAGATTCAATGTCCTGAGTTTTGAAGGAGTCCTTGGGGGAGGGGCTGGGATGAATTTAGAGTTCAGATTGGTGAATTTCAGATGTCTGTAAAATACATTTTTCTTTTCAGACGGAGTTTTGCTCTGTTGCCCAGGCCGGAGTGCAGTGGCACGAACTCCGCTCACTACAATCTCTGCCACCTAGGTTCAAGCGATTCTCCTGCCTTAGCCTTCTGAGTAGCTGGGATTACAGGTGGGCCCCACCATGCCAGGCTATTTTGTATTTATAGTAGAGATGGGGTTTCACTATGTTAGTCAGCCTGGTCTTAAACTCCTGACCTCATGATCTGCCAACCTCAGCCTCCCAAAGTGTTGGGATTACAGGGGTGAGCCATCGTGCCTGGAATATAGCTGCTATTTGAAAGTCACAAATTGCTGATCTGAAAACCATTTATTACTAATAGTAAACATCTGTAAACTCTGTCAGGTTTGCTAGGTGTTTTGCCAGCATCCCTTACCTCTGAATAATTACACTCCTTGGAATTTTAGAGACATCTACAGGAAGGGAGACATTGAAAGAAATTGGTTGAGTTTTTGTGCCTTCAGGGCAGCAGGAAAAGGTGTTTCTAGATGCAAGTTTCTAAAGAGCATCTCTAACAGAAATCAGTATTATCAGAGTCCTGGCATTGCAGTGAAGATTTCTTTCCCTTTCCCTGACAGTGTCTGGGGTGGGAGGCTTTAGGAACCAGCTTTGTCTAAATCTTGGGTTTTTTCTGGTCCTTCTTGAATGACTAGCTTTTGGCATGTTGATAACATTTTTAAAGCCTCCACCCTCTCTTATCTGCCTGCTTCTTTCCCAGGCTGAACAAACTTGCTTCCTAACTTCTAGTAAGCAGGGAGGGGGCAAACAAAAATTGGGAACTTAAGTGGGAGGGGTGCTGTCTACACTTGAAAAGTGACCTCGAGTCAGAATTCAGGTGTGTGGCAATTGGCTTGATTGCTCTCCTTCTGAGTTGGGGTGGGGGCGGGGCCTCTGTCATTTAGAGGCAGTATCAGTGGCTTTGAGAGCCCAACTGGCTTGCCCAAGGACCCCAGAGAGTTAGGAAGGAGACACAACTTCCTCTTTCAGGAAGAGCAACCACGCCTCCAACTAGCTTGAGGCCTCAGCTTGCCCCACTGGGCAAGGGGCAGCAAGGTACCCATTAACTGAATTCCTGAGGCCAAAGACAGGGTTGCTCCAGGGCTGTGATGGCCCTGCCCTGTGCGCTTATGAACAGGAGGTTTGCTTCCCAGGTGCTAACTGGTTTAGTAGGGAAAGGGCCGGGGTTACTGACCCCTGCCTGTCATGTGGCCTGCTAGGAGCTTAACTTCATGGGTTGGGGCTGAAGATGTGTTTTCTTTCACACCTTATACAGAAGGATCAGATTCTATCCACAATCCCAAGAGGGATTGCATTCTGCCCCTGCTTTTCATTTACCATGTCTTAAGAGAGCTTCCCTCCATCAGTATGTGCTGCATCATCCAAGTCTGTCCAAACAATAACCTGAGAAAGTGGCCACTGGTATCATCCATTCGAGAAGAAAGTCTTTCTAGAGGTCAGCAGCCTACTGGGCCTATGCCATCGGGTCCATTTCTGTAAAGGCAACATTAAATGTAAAGTACAGTTTTAGGGTAGCTAACTGTATCATCTGAGTCTGGTTACTCCATATTCTAGAGTGTTGGTTTCCTAAGAAACGAGAACACCATATTCTCCTGCAGCAGGTTCTCCTGCAGAATCATCTGGTTGTTTTTTTTAGAAAGCACCCTGCCTTTGCCCTTAGTAAGGGGAAGGAGCAGCAGGAACCTGGGCATCCAAGGAACGCTAGGGAGGTCTGGACTGCTCTCAGATTCTTGCCTGTTTATTAGCTACAGCATCTTCTCCATGCACATGTGTGGTCTGTCAGCAAGGTGCAGAGGAAGGGGCTGTTTCTTTTCACATCTGGGCGGGACACACTCTTCACAGTGCTAGCATAAGGTCCTTCTGGAGCTGGTCCTTTCCCTAGACCCTAGCTTGAGTCCCAAGGCATCCAGGTTGGGGACTGAGCACTAAGGAAGGTCTTTAGCACTGGGAAGAATGAATGTTGCATTCACCACCATTACCATCACCATCAAAGCAGCATCACCATCTCCATCATCATCAACATCCCCACCGTCATCACCACCGTCACCATCCCCCTCACCACCACAGTCACCACCACCATCACCATCACCACCACCATCATCACCACTATCACCATCACCATCATCACCATCACCCTCACCATCACCACCAGTCACCATCACCACCACCACCATCACCGCCACCGCTATCACCACCATCACCCTCACCACTGCCATCACCACCAGTCACCCTCACCACCACCACCACCCTCACTACCGCCAGCATCACCACCATCATCATCACCATCACCACTATCACCACCACCATCACCACCGCCATCACCACCAGTCACCACCACCACCATCACCCTCACCACCACCACCACCACAGTCACCACCACCATCACCCTCACCACTGCCAGCATCACCACCACCATCACCATCACCATCACCCTCACCACCGCCATCACCACCAGTCACCATCACCACCACCACCATCACCACCAGTCACCACCATCACCCTCACCACCGCCAGCATCACCACCTCCATCATCACCATCACCACTATCGCCATCACCATCACCATCACCCTCACCACCGCCATCACCATCACCACCAGTCACCATCACCACCACCACCACCATCACCACCAGTCACCACCACCACCACCATCACCACCAGTCACCATCACCACCACCATCACCACCACCACTATCACCATCACCCTCATCACCACCACCACCACCAGTCACCATCACCGCCACCACTATCACCACCATCACCCTCACCACCGCCATTACCACCAGTCACCATCACCACCACCACCATCACTGCCACCACTATCACCACCATCACCCTCACCACCGCCATCACCACCAGTCACCACCATCACCCTCACCACCGCCAGCATCACCACCTCCATCATCATCATCACCACTATCACCATCACCATCACCCTCACCACCGCCATCACCATCACCACCAGTCACCATCACCACCACCACCACCACCATCACAAGTCACCATCACCACCAGTCACCATCACCACCACCACCACCATCACCACCAGTCACCATCACCACCACCACCATCATCGCCACCACTATCACCACCATCACCCTCACCACCGCCATCACCACCAGTCACCATCACCACCACCATCACCACCATCACCCTCACCACCGCCATTACCATCACCACCAGTCACCATTACCACCACCATCACCGCCACCATCACCACTAGTCACCATCACCACCACCACCACCACCACCATCACCACCAGTCACCATTACCACCACCACCATCGCCACCACTATCACCACCATCACCCTCACCACCGCCATCACCACCAGTCACCCTCACCACCACCACCATCATCACCACCACTATCACCACCATCACCCTCACCACCACCACCGTCACCGCCACCAGTATCACCACCATCACCCTCACCACCGCCATCACCACCAGTCACCACCACCACCACCACCACCCCTATCACCACCACCATCATTGTCACCATCATCATTGTATTTTTCACTTCCTGCAACTTGCATGTTCCCAAACAAGTCCTGTACCAGCTGACCAGATGGGATCTCCCCACAGGGCTGCATACCTGCTGGGCCTCAGAAACTCTTTACAGAGCTGCTTTATTTTGCTTCGCTGTTTGAATTCTGCATGTGATCACATTCTCAGGGTTTTTTTTTGAGACGGAGTTTTGGTCTTGTTGCCCAGGCTGGACTGCAATGGCACCATCTTAGCTCACCACAACTTCCACCTTCTGGGTTCAAGTAATTCTCCTGCCTCAGCCTCCCAAGTAGCTGGGATTACAGGCACCTGGCACCACGCCTGGATAATTTTTGTATTTTTAGTAGAGACAGGGTTTCACTATGTTGGCCAGGCTGGTTGAGAATTCCTGACCTCAGGTGATTCACCCACCTTGGCCTCCCATAGTGCTAGATTACAGGAGTGAACCACCAGCGTTTTTTGTTTAAAGACCCAGATGGAATGTGGCTGGAGACAGTCACATTCACCTGGTCCTGAAGATTCCACCCTCCAGCCTTCCTTATCTGTTGTGGTCTCAGGGCCTTCCTGAGACCTGGTGCCTGGGGCCCTTCTGTGGTGTGTGGTCATCGTTAAAAAAATGCAGAATTCTCTCTATTTGCATTGCTGAGTGACTAGCCCGAGGCAGGGAGGGTGACTGGGAGGAAGCTTTGTTATAGATAACTTGACACCAGGGGTGAGTAAAAGGATGATGGTAATAAAAGGGTGGTCAGGCCTCAGATTTGGGCTTCAGCAGTAAATCAGTGAAAGAATAAAACTTACAACGGTCATAGGCAAGAGTGAGCTTAGCCTCTTTTCTAATACTTGCTTGTGCTTCTACATCTCTTATTCAGGAAACCAGCCACTCAGCACGCTTATGAAAGAGTCGATTATCTCCAATGGTGGATAATACCATGTCATTAGTCCATGAGGCATCTAGCTCAGTGCCACCTGGGTCTTAAAGCACTTAAAAAATGTAATTATACAACAAATACATCAGTACTTGTTCACTGGGAGAGACTCAGATGATACAGAAATATATAAAGCAAGTCTTGACAGTTCTCTGTCCCATACTCCCTCCCCAGTCCCCCTTCCTTTCCCCGAAGTCCCACTTGCTTCAAGTCTGTTTTCTAGGAATTTACAAACGTGTAACTGTACACACTCACATCCACACACATTATGTTTTGTACATACACAGAGATGGTACGTTATTGTTTCAATTTTTAAAAAATAAATAGAATCCTATTGGGTACATCTTTTTGCAAGTTGAATTTTTTGAAACAGTACGTCTTAGAAATCTGCTCATGTCCAGGTCCACTTTGTTTACATAATGGTTGAACAGAATGTTATAGTATAACCATACGTAATTTATCTAACCTTTTTTTTTTTTTTTGAGACAGAGTCTTGCCCTGTCACCCAGGCTGGAGTATAGTGGTGTGATCAAGGCTCACTGCAGCCTCCACCTCCACCTCCTGGGCTCAAGACATCCTTTACACCTCAGCTGCCCACTCCTCCACCCCCAGTAGCTGGAACTACAGGCAGCTGGGACTGCAGGTGCATGCTACCACACCCAGCTAATTTATTTTATTTTATTTTATTTTTTGTAGAGATGGGGTCTCACTGTGATGTCCAGGCTGGCCTCAAACTCCTGGTCATTCCTCTGTTAATGGATTTCCCCCATTAAAATTTTTGTTGTTGTTGCAGTAAAATACATGTAGTATGAAATTTACTACCCTAACCATTTTAAGCACAGTTGAGAGGCATATGATACATTCATCCTGTGGTGCACCATCAGCACCGACCATCTTCCAAACTCTTCTTCATCTTGTAAAACTGAGACTGTATCCAGTAAACACTAACTTTCCTTCCCTACCCCCAGCCCCTGGCAACCACTATTCCACTTTCTCTCTCTTTTCTTTCTTTTTTTTTTTTCTTTTTTTGAGACAGAGTCTCACTTTTGCCCAGGCTGGGGTGCAGTGGTGCGATCTCCGTTTACTGCAACCCCCCGCCTTTCAGGTGCAAGTGATTCTCCTGCCTCAGTCTCTGGATTAGCTGGGATTACAAGCCACCACACCCAGCTAATTTTTGTATTTTTTTTTTTTTTTTGAGACGAAGTTTCGCTCTTGTTACCCAGGCCGGAGCGCAATGGCGCGATCTCGGCTCACTGCAACCTCCGCCTCCTGGGTTCAGGCAATTCTCCTGCCTCAGCCTCCTGAGTAGCTGGGATTACAGGCACGCGCCACCATGCCCAGCTAGTTTTTGTATTTTTAGTAGAGACGGGGTTTCACCATGTTGACCAGGATGGTCTTGATCTCTTGACCTCGTGATCCACCGCCTCGGCCTCCCAAAGTGCTGGGATTACAGGCTTGAGCCACTGCGCCCGGCCTAATTTTTGTATTTTTTGTAGAGATGGGGTTTCACAATGTTGGTCAGGCTGTTGGTCTCGAACTCCTGACCTCAAGTGATCTCCCCGCTTTGGCCTCCAAAAGTGCTTGGATTACAGGCGTGAGCCACTGCCTGCTATCCCATAATTTCCTTCCTTTTTAAGGCTGAATAAAATTCAAGTGTATGTGTGTTCTACATTTTGCTTATCCTTTCATCCCCATAGAGACACTTGGGTTACTTCCACCTCTTAGCTATTATGAATAATGCTGCTGTTAACATGGTGTCCACAGCTCTTCCAGAGCCCGCTCCCGATTCTTCAGGGTATACATGCAGAAGTGGGGTTGCTGAATGATGTGGTAATTCCCATTGCGGTTTCTTTCGCGTTTCCCTAATGAGTAATGATGTGGAACATCGCTTCGTCTGCTTATTGGCTGTTTATACATCTTAGAAATGTCTATTCAAGTGCTTTGCCCATTTAAACAATTTTTTTTCAGGGGCCATGCTAATAATCTCTGTTGTTCCATTTTTGGTATATGTGCTGCTGAAGCGTGCACTTTGCCCAGTTTTGATTCGGGTTGTTGTTGCCGATATAATTTTTTTCTTTTTTTGGAAACAGCCTTACTCGGTCTCCCAGGCTGGAGTGCAATGGCACAGTCTCAGCTCACTGTAACCTCCACCTCCCGAGTTCAAGCGATTCTCCCACCTCAGCCTCCTGTGTAGCTGGGATTGCAGGCATGTGTTACCACACCCGGCTAATTTTTTTGTATTTTTAGTATAGATGGGGTTTCATCATGTTAGCCAGGCTGGTCCCGAACTCCTGGCCTCAAGTGATCCACTCACCTCAGCCACCTAAAGTGCTGGGATTATAGGCATGAGCCACTGAGCCCCACCCATGCATAAGCCAACTTTAATGTTTTTCAATAAAGTTTTGTAATTTCCCCATTAAGGACTTACACATCTTTTGGATTTATTGTTAGGTATTATTAGGTCTTTTTTTCTTTCTCTTCTTTCTTCCCCTCTCTTCCTTCTCTCTCTCTCATTGCTAATTCCTTTTAAAATTTGTTTTCTGATTTTTGCTGGTATATAGAAATGCAGATACTTTTATTTATTTATTTACTTTTTTAAGAGACAGGGTCTTGCTCTGTCACCCAGACTGTACACTGGTGTGATAAAATTTACCACCTGCTTTTAGGCAGAAAGGGGGAGGGCAGATAATTCTGCATATGTTGATTCTCAATTGCCTTCAAGTTCTCTCTGGGTGACAGAGCTAGATTCTGTCTCAAAAAATAATAATAATAAATAAAGTATTCCATTCTTGGTTTGCTAAGGGTTTTCGTCATGAGTAGATACTGAAATTTATTGAATGATTTTCCTTCATTAGTGACATCATCTGGCTTTTCCCCTTTAATCTGTGACCACGGTGAATTATATCAGTAGATTTTCTAATGAATTAGTCTTGCATGCCTGAAATAAACTCAATGTAGTCATTGTGCTTTTCTTTTCTTTTTTTTTTTTTTTTTTTTTGAGACGGAGTTTCACTCTTGTTACCCAGGCTGGGGTGCAATGGTGTGATCTCGGCTCACCGCAACCTCCGCCTCCTGGGTTCAGGCAATTCTCCCGCCTCAGCCTCCCAAGTAGCTGGGATTACAGGCACGCGCCACCATGCCCAGCTAATTTTTTGTATCTTTAGTAGAGACGGGGTTTCACCATGTTGACCAGAATGGTCTCGATCTCTTGACCTCATGATCCACCCGCCTCGGCCTCCCAAAGTGCTGGGATTACAGGCTTGAGCCACCGCGCCCGGCCCAGTCATTGTGCTTTTATATGTTACCAGGTTCTATTTGGTAAGTACGTAATTTAGGGTTTCGACCTCTCATGGGTAACGTTGAACCGGAATTTTCCTTTCTTGTACTGTCTTGTACAATTTTGGAATCAAGGTTACAATAAAGTCCTATCTTGAGTTGGGGAGTGTTAGGCTGTTCTTGCATTGCTATAAAGAAATACCTGCAATTGGTAATTTAGAAAGAAAGAGGTGGATTTGGCTTATGGTTCTGTGAGCTGGACAGGAAGCATGGCACTGGCCTGAGCTCAGCTTCTGGGGAGGCCTCAGGGAACTTTTACTCAAGGTAGAAGGCAAAGTGGGAGCAGGAGTCTCACACGGTGGGAGCAGGAGCAGGAGGTGGCGGGTGGGGAAGCAGATGCCACACACACTTGACAACAGCCACATCTCAGGAGAACTCACTACCGAGAAAACTGCACCAAGCCATGAAGGATCCACCCTGTGACCCAAACATCTCCCCGCAGGCCCCACCTCCAACACTGGGGATATTCAGTATGAGACTTGGGTGGAGATGAATATCCAAACTGTATCAGGGAGTAGCCCTCTTTTTCTTTTCTATAGAGATATTTCTGAAGAGTTAGAATTAACTATTCTTTGAATATTTCATGGAATTTTCCTCTGAATCCACCTGGGTCTCATGTTTTTAAAAAAATTGAGCTGAAATTCATCTAACAAAATTAACCATGTTAAAGCAGACAATTCAGTGGCATTTAGCACATTCACAAGTTGTGTGCAATCATCACTGCTCTCTAGCTCTGAAATATTTTCATCCCCTCAAAGTGGACCCTGTACTCATTAGAAGCCACTTCTCACTCTCTCTTCCTCTCTCCCCCAGCCTTTGGCAAGCCCTAGTTCACTTTCTACCTCTATGAATTTACCTGTCATGGATGTTTCATGTAAATGGAATCATACAGCATTTGGAATAATATTCCATTGTCTGGATGTACCACATTTTATTTATCTGTTTAGCCAGCGATAGACAGTTAGTCTATTTTCATCTTCTGGCTATTGCGAACACCACTGCTGTGAGCATTCATGTACAACCATTTATTTGAATACCTGTTCTGAAATTTTTTTTTTTAAGATGGAGTCTCAGAGTCTTGCTTTGTCACCCAGGCTGGAGTGCAGTGGCACAATCTTGGCTCACTGCAACCCCTGTCTCCCAGGTTCAAGTGATTCTCCTGTCTCAGCCTCCCGAGGAACTGGGATTACAGGTGCCCACCACCACGCCTGACTAAGTTTTGTATTTTTATATTTTCACTGTGTTGGCCAGGTTGGTCTCAAACTCCTGACCCCAGGTGATCCATCCACCTCAGCCTCCCAAAGTGCTGGGATTCTAGGCCTGAACCACCATGGTCAGAGAACCTGGTGTGTATGATACCAATTCTTTAAAACTGGTTGTACCTTAGCAGCTTGTCAATTTTTGTAAATAGGCCGTGTGTGATTGAAAAGAATGGATCTTCTCACACCTTTCAGAAAGGCAAAGACGAGAAAGGCAGAATAGTTCCAAGTCTGATGAAGAGGGGAGCAACTGGAGCGCTCCAATGCTGCTGGTGGGAATATAAACGGCTACTATTATTTTGGAAATCTTTGGCAATATCTAAAAACGAAAGAGAAGCTAAACATAACCGGTAGAAATATGTATGCATAATCATCAAAAGACCGTGTACAAGAATGTTCATGGCTGCACCACCTGTCCTAACTACAAGAGAAACAATATAAATGTCCACAAATACAAGAATGCATAAAGATCTTGTGGTTTATTCATATAATGGAATGTTTCCGGCTGGGTGCGGTGGCTCATGCCTGTAATCCCAGCACTTTGAGAGGCTGAGGTGGGCAGATCACCTGAGGTTGGGAGTTCAAGACCAGCCTAGCCACCAAAGTGAAACCCCATCTCTATTAAAAATACAAAAATTAGTCGTGTGTGGTGGCTCGTGCCTGTAATCCCAGCTACTTGGGAGGCCAAGGCATGAGCATAATTCGAACAGGTGGGGATGGGGGCCGGGGGGAGATGGAGGTGGTAGTGAGCTGAGATCCCGCCACTGCACTCCAGCCTGGGAGACAGAGCAAAACTCAGTCTCAAAAAAAAAAAAAAAAAACAAGTTTCCACATGCAAGAATAAAAGAGTAGTACTCTGATTCTGTTTATATAAAGTTTTTAGGCTGGGCGCGGTGGCTCACGCCTATAATCCCAGCACTTTGGGAGGCCGAGGCGGGTGGATCACGAGGTCAAGAGATCGAGACCATCCTGGTCAACATGGTGAAACCCCGTCTCTACTAAAAATACAAAAATTAGCTGGGCATGGTGGTGTGCGCCTGTAGTCCCAGCTACTTGGGAGGCTGAGGCAGGAGAATTGCTTGAACCCAGGAGGCGGAGGTTGTGGTGAGCCGAGATCATGCCATTGCACTCCAGCCTGGGTAACAACAGCGAAACTCCGTCTCAAAAAAAAAAAAAAAGTTTTTAAAAACAGGCAAAATTAATTTATAGCATTAGAAGTCTGAAAGGTGGGCTGGGCATGGTGGCTCACACCTGTAATCCCAGCACTTTGGGAGGCCGAGGTAGGTGGATCACTTGAGGTCAGGAGTTCAAGACCAGCCTGGCCAATATGGTGAAACCCCATCTCTACTGAAGATACAAAAACTAGCCAGGCGTGGAGGAGTGTGCCTGTAATTCCAGCTACTCCAGAAGGCTGAGGTATGAGAATCGCTTGAACCCAGAAGGTAGAGGCTGCAGCGAGCTGAGAACCACTGCACTCCAGCCTGGGTGACAAATTAAGACTGTCACTCTGTCTTTAAAAAAAGGAGGAGGGTTATCCTTATTTATTCTTTTTCTTCCCAGACCTGTCAACAGGAAATAAAAGATGGTTATCTTTAGCGTGGCTCATGAGTGGAGGTGGGGGTCAAGAAGAAAGAGGGATACTATAATTTTTTTTTTTTTTGAGACAGAGTCTCGCTCTGTTGCCCAGGCTGGAGTGTAGTGCCATGATCTCGGCTCACTGCAACCTTCACCTTCCAGGTTCAAGCAATTCTCCTGCCTCAGCCTCCCAAGTAGCTGGGATTATAGGTGTGTGCCACTATGCTCGACTAATTTTTGTATTTTTAGTAGAGAAGATTTCACCATGTTGGCCAGGCTGTTCTTGAACTCCTGACCTTGTGATCTGCCTGCCTTGGCCTCCCAAAGTGCTAAGATTACAGGCGTGAGCCACCGTGCCCAGCCTAACAGCCTGTTCTTATTTCATGAATGTAATATTTCTGTCAAATCTCTGAAGATTGTTTTAGCATCTGTTTGCTTTGTGAAATGTTTGCATGGGGATTAGTCTTTGTTGATTGAGTTTTGTACTTTTCTTTATACAACTTTTCCTCAAATGCTTGGCAATTTAAATTTTAGGCTTATGTTTGAAAATTCCTATTCTCCGTCTGTTGAACCAGGTTCTGTTGACATGAGCTTGCCTCTGGTAACCACAGCAGAGGAAAAACCGGACAGTGTGAGGAAGGCTGTCCATCAGAAAGGCCTTTCCAGTCCACCTAGAAATAATGCAGATTCCTTGCTACCCCAGGTCTTTCTGTGCCTCTTGTCACCAATGCTCTGGCCTTTGGGCACATACTCACTGTGACACAGTTTAGCACAAAGAGGTGGGGAAGGGGGCGAAGGCAACTGGCTGATCCTCCAAAAGCCCCCAGATAATCACCCTGACTCCTGCCCCAGGGCTCCTTCCTGTCCCCATTTCCATAAAGGGCAGAGCTTTCATAGAACTCACAGCTACCTTCACAGAAGTGATCTTTTTTTTTTTTTGAGACAGTCTCGCTCTGGGCAGGCTGGAGTGCAGTGGCATGATCTCAGCTCACTGCCTCATGGGTTCAGCAATTTTCCTGTCTCAGCCTCCCAAGCAGCTGGGACTACAGGTTTGCACCACGCCTGGCTAATTTTTGTATTTTTAATAGAGATGGGTTTCCACCATGTTGGTTAGGGTGGTCTTGAACTCCTGGCCTCAAGTGATCCACTAGCCTTGGCCTCCCAAAGTGCTGGGATTACAGGCATGAGCCACCGCACCTGGCCCCTCCGATAGATCTTTTAGCCATTGGTCTTTCCTTTGGTCGTATTTCTCCATCAAACAAGACCCGTCTCCTTTCTATCGTTCATGAATTCCTGAAAGAGCCTGGTATGCCAATAAACACTTTAGTTTTTCAGCTATGGGTTTATTCTTAATTTCAGGAGATTTTCAGATGTGTAGCCGGAGGGCTGTGGGAATCTTCATGGCCCTCCATACCCCTGTTCCATTACACTCCTGGCTGTGACCTGTCACATAGTTGCTCTGTGCCTCTTTGATTAATAACACAGTGGACCTTGTCTTGGCTATCACATGTTAGAAGAAAAGCTTTCAGACCTAGAATCAGTTACGGAGAATGAGATGATAAACAGTTCCAGAAACCATAAACGGCCTGCTTCTAAGCCACGGCTTGCCTCTGTACACACCGATGTATACATAATACGGCAAAGTTTATGTGCAACTGTGGGTGTGGCATTTATGATTCAGAAAGAAGGAGTTTGTGCAGATGGAAATGGGCATTTGGGTGGGGATTAGGCAAGGACAGAATTATAAGACCAGCCAGGTGGGTGGTAGCACCTCTTTTTGTCTGTACCAAAACTATTCAGAGGAAACCGTATCCATATACATAGAATCATTTAAGTATCCAGTTTAAGAAAACATCAGGCATAGAAGTTGTCCACAGATGAATGCTGTAGGTTTTAGAGGAAAAAAAATGTAAATGAACATTTCAGTTGGGTAAATCAGTTTCTCCGTCTTCTCAGCCTCATCTTGCCAGATGACAAATGACTATTATTGTTAAAGTCTGTGGCAAAAGGACAGTCACATTGATTCAGCATCAACTAAGCGTGGAAGAAAAATGTAGCTGCAAAAACAAAAACAAAAGATTTCTGGCTGCTGTCCTCAAACGCCACCCACACAGATGATGCTCCTGACAGGATCAACAGATGCTCCCTTTCGCTGCCCCACAGCGCAGCTTCAGCCCTCAGCCACTGACTGGCTTGGGCCAGAAGCAGTTTTGGTCTCGGTGACAGTGACTTCCTTGCTCTGCTCTGAACGAGTGTCCTTTCTGCAAAAGTAGGTCTCCTGGTTCTAGGGCTGATCCCAATGCCGTCCCACAACATTTCAGTGTGCCCGGCACCATCCCTGGCAAGCAGCGAGCTCCTGACGCTTGGAAGTGGCTAATGCTGTTCCAGACATCTGTAAGCAAGTCCGATCAGCCAGATTCCATCACGTGAGACACCTTGGAGGACAAAGCCACATTGTGTGGAGGAAAACACACCACCGTTCAGACCCAGACCCAGCGTCATCCTGCTTTCTCCTGCACTCCATCTCCCTCTGCGCCAGGTAGGTTTCTGCCTGTACTAAGAAGGGTGATCGGAAAAGCGAGATGTAAAAACAAACTAAAAAAGGGCTCGAAATGTCTCTGGGAAGATAAAAGTGTGGCAGCGCTTTAGGAAGAAAGAAGCGCGTGACTCAATAGACTGCTGTTTTCTTTAGAATGCGGGATGATAACTGGTACTGAAGTGACGCACTGGGGCTTTGAGGCGCCTCCCCAACCCCGGCCTCGGCGCTGGCAGTGAGAACCAAGCCCGCGCTATCTTCACAGTTCTCGGCCCATGGAAGCGCAGGCCACCTGGGCTCCTGCAAACACCAGACGTGTAATTAGAGGCTCCTGAGCTGGGATAATGTGGTGCACAGACAAGTCTTATCACGCGTCTGAGCCTCTCTGGGTGCCTGGCATTGCCTCCGCAGCCCGGAGCGGGTGAGCGGAGGCTCCCGTGACTCATCCAACTGCAGGAACTGTCAACTGGCTTCTGCCCAGCCAAAAACTTTTATCAATTACTAAGTAGAGACACTGTGTACAAGGACGCTGGTTCATCCAAGAACATTAGGACAGCCAGGAATTTAAAACATACAAAACGCCGCTTCCTGCATGCTGCACCCCAGGCAGCTCTGAGGCTCAGCCCAAGGAAGGTGTGGGGCTCTGGCCAGAAAGACACGATTAACTCTGACTTACACAAGAAGGGAGTGTACAAAAGTCATGCAGTCCCAGGGGAAGGCACCGGGCTAAACCCTCATGACTGTAAAATGAAGAAATATGCATGAAGCATGACTAGGGTGTTTGACGAGGACCCAGAGTTATGTCCAAGGAATGAAGGCGCTGCCTTCAACAGAGCAGAATGTCAAGTTAACTGATAACAAGTACATTCCTCAGGACTGGTCTCTGAGTGAGACGACTTTTTTAGTGGGGGAAAAAAAGAACAAATATATGTGTTTTCCGGATGCTGTTTTAGTGAGGTTGAAAAAAGTTTACTTGCTTGCACTTCCTGGTAGGTTTCAGGATTCCCAGGGAAGTGATGGGCCGAAGAGAGGCACACTAAACTCATAGCCTGATCACAGCTCTTTCCTTTCCTTTTCTTTTATTTTCCCTCCCTCCGTCCCCTCCCTCCCTCCCTCCCTCTCTACCCCCTCCCTTCCCCCACTTCCCTCCCCTCCCCTCCCCTCCCGTCCTCTTCTTTTCTTTATTTGATGGAGTCTTACTCTGTCACCCAGGCTAGAGTACAGTGGTGTGATCTTGGTTCACTGCAAGCTCTGCCTACTGGGTTCAGGAGATTGTCCTGCCTCAGCCTCCCAAGTAGCTGGAATTACAGGCACCTGCCACTGCACCTGGCTAATTTTTTATTTTTAGTAGAGACAGGGTTTCACCATGTTGGGCAGGCCGGTCTCGAACTCCTGACCTCATGATCCACCCGCCTCGGCCTCCCAAAGTGTAGGGATTACGGGCATGAGCCACGGTGCCTGCCCTTCTTTTTTTTGAGACAGAGTCTCAGTCTGTTGCCGAGGCTGAAGTGCAGTGGTCAGCTCACTACAACCTCTGCTTCCCTGGGTTCAAGCCATTCTCCTACCTCAGCCTCTGAGTAGCTGGGATTATAGGTATGCCACCATGGCCGGCTAATTTTTGTATTTTTAGTAGATGAGATTTTACTATGTTGGTCAAGGGTCTCAAACTCCTGAGCTCAAGTGATCTGCCTGCCTCAGCCTCCCAAAGGGCTGGGCTTACAGGCATGAGCCACCATGCCCAGCCCCCACAGCTCTCTTTCTATGACAAGTGCAAACTAGTACTTGGAACAGAGTCCATTCTATCCATTCCCGAGCCCCCTCCCCACACGAAAATCCCACCTGCTGCCACGTGGCGGGGACATTGAGGAACAGTGACTATCACAATGACTTCCTCAGGTGCAGAAAAACATACACACCAAGTATGGTTTGCCACTCTGAATTCCGGACAGATAACATGACGGCAGAGGTAAGCTTGTTTAAACACGCTCTAGTAACAGCTTCTTAGTGGTTGAGGTTAAAGCATAGTGAAGTTTGATACATTCAAGTGAAAAGCAAGCATGAAAACTTGCATCCTCCCAGCAAATTACATTAGACATGGCTCGATCACATGATTTCATGTAGTTAACAAGGAGTGAAGGATGAGGCCAACTAAGTTGGGACAAATTGAACCTTCTACCCAATTCTACTCTCCTCTCCTCCTTTCTCCAAATAAAATCCAATACTTCTCTTTAACAAGTTGTATGATTCACATGCCGAGAGCAGAGGGCCAGGTTGTTTGTCAATTGATCTAGTCCAAAGAAAACAAGTCCCTGAGTGTATTTTAGTTTGAAGGAAACTTATTTTCCTAAGGACAAGAACACCTCAAAGCTCTAGTACTGGATCAGAAATTCACATTATGCCCCTGGCTTGTTAGGCACTTCCAATTGAAAAACATGGAGCCTCGAGGCTTGAGACCCTTAAGAGAAAAAATGATTCATGAATTCCTAAAGTGTAAAGGAGTGTTGTTATTAGAGAAAATGCAAATTAACCTTGCAGGAAACCTTGGCAGATTAGTTAACATGCTTAATTTATCTCCTCAGTGACAATGGCCATAATGCATTATTTACATGACAAAACACATATATATACACATATAATAGACACACGTGTGTGTGTGTGTCTGTGTGTGTGTGTGTATTTTTAAGACAGAATTTTGCTCTTGTTGCCCAGGCTGGAGTGCAACTTCTTGTGAGTGTAAAATGACATCAAGATGGCGCGGTGGCTCAAGCCTGTAATCCCAGCACTTTGGGAGGCCGAGGCGGGTGGATCACGAGGTCATGAGATCGAGACCAACCTGGTCAAAGTGGTGAAACCCCGTCTCTACTAAAGATACCAAAAATTAGGTGGGCATGGTGGCGCGTGCCTGTAATCCCAGCTACTTGGGAGGCTGAGGCAGGAGAATTGCCTGAACCCAGGAGGCGGAGGTTGCGGTGAGCCGAGATCGCGCCATTGCACTCCAGCCAGGGCAACAAGAGCGAAACTCCGTCTCAAAAAAAAAAAGGATGAAAACTAAAAAAAAACCCTATATATGAAATAACAATGTTAGGAGATTTACTTATTTTCAAGAGAAAAGCTCCAGTATACTCTAAAACTATTAATTATATAATGAAATTGAGAACCAAAATACAGACTAGCTTAAAATATATTTTGATTCTTGAACCAGTAGACATATAAATATGGTTCTCTTTTCTCTAGTCAACTGTGAATTGTCCTAGAAGACTCTCTGGGCTTTTTTTTTCCTAATAGGGCCCCTAATAGTGAAGAAGCATTGCCTTTTTTTTTTGAGATAGAGTTTCACTCTTGTTGCCCAGGCTGGAGTACAATGGTGCAATCTCTGCCCACTGCAATCTCCACCTCCCGGGTTCAAATGATTCTCCTGCCTCAGCCTCCCAAGTAGCTGGGATTACAAGCATGCACCATTCGCCAGCTAATTTTTTTTGTATTTAGTAGAGATGGGGTTTCACCATGTTGGTCATGCTGGTCTTGAACTCCTGACCTCAGCTGATCCACCCACCTTGGCCTCCCAATGTGCTAGGGTTACAGGTGTGAGCCACCGCACCCTCCCGAGAAACATCCTCTTAAAGAGAGTTCTTACTTTCCCAGCGTATAAGACATCTCTTGAAACCTAGAGAGGGATGAGCAACAAACAGTATTAAACTTCATTAGTGTGTTTTTGGAATTTATTAAAGAGGATAGGTAACACGTACTTGACTTTTGCAGCATAAGAACTGGCAAAATTGGCCGGGCGCAGTGGCTCATGCCTGTAATCCCAGAACTTTGGGTGGCTGGGGTGGGTGGATCACCTGAGGTCAGGAGTTCGAGACCAGCCTGACCAACATGGTGAAACCCCCATCTCTACTAAAAATACAAAAATTAGCCAGGCATGGTGGTGGGTGCCTTTAATCCCAGCTACTCGGGAGGCTGAGGCAGGAGAATTACTATAACCCTGGAGGCAGAGGTTGCAGTGAGCCGAGATTGTGCCACTGCACTCCAGCCTGGTTGACAAAGCGAGAGTCCACCTCAAAAAAAAAAAAAACAAAAAAACTGACAAAATTTACTATTACACAAATTTTGAATTGACTTATAAGAGAGCCCCTTATCGTTGGCTTCTGTTTGCTGCCATTAAATGGTACCTACTAACCAGCCCCGTAGGTATGCATAGCACTGTGATGGTTCTGGCATGGCCTCACATATACTGATAAGGAACGTAAGTGAATCCTTCCTATAGAAAGTGAGAGATCGTTGGGGTGTGGTGGCTCATGCCTGTAATCCCAACACTTTGGAGGCCGAGGTGGGCGGATCACCTGAAGTCAGGAGTTCAAGACCAGCCTGGCCAACATGGTGAAACCCCATCTCTACTAAAATACAAAAAATTAGCCAGGCACGGTGGCAGGTGCCTGTAATCCCAGCTACTCGGGAGGCTGAGGCAGGAGAATCTCTTGAACCCAGGAGGCAGAGGTTCCTGTGAGCCGAGATTGCACCATTGCACTCCAGCTTGGGCAACAAGAGTTGAAACTCTGTCTCAAAATACATACCTAAATAAAAAGTCAAAAAAAGTGAGAGGTCAAGGCTGGGTGCAGTGGCTTACGTCTGTAATCCCAACGCTTTGGGAGGCTGAGGCGAGCAGGTCATTTAAGGTCAGGAGTTCAAAACCAGCTTGGTCAACGTGGTGAAATCCTGTCTCTACTAAAAATATAAAAATTAATTGGGCACGGTGGCAGGTGCCTATAATCCCAGCTACTCAGGAGGCTGAGGCAGGAGAATCACTTGAACCAGGAAGGCAGAGATTGCAGTGAGCAGAGATTGGCACCACTGCGCTTTAGCCTGGAGCCTGGGGCAACAAGAGCAAGACTTCGTTGCTTTAAAAAAAAAAAAAAATCGAGAGGTCAAGACAGGAACTTGGATTTCCTGACTTTAGGCCAGTACTTTGTTCTGTGACATAACCATCTTTGAGAACTCAACAGGGCATAAAGTGGCAGCTAACCACACAGCTGATTTCCCATTGGCATCTTACTCAGCAACAGAGAAGAGTGTCGGAAGTGCTGGGCTTGACCTATGCCGCAAGAATGCTTTAGAATTAACTTGCTTTGTGTACTCGTTGAGGAATAAGCTGGCAGGCAGCTGGTGCTGGGGGCTGTGTTCTGGTGGTAGTGTGGCATTAGCATGGTGGCTAGACACATTTGCTTGGCCAGGAAAAATCAGGGCAAAGGTAGATACTTGCAAACACAAGTAAAAATACAAAGGTAAGATGGAAAGCAAACAGAACCGGTGAAACGTATTCTTGACCATAGGACCAAAAAACGGTAGTGGAGGGGAGGGGAAGAGGTAAAAACAAATCGAGAAGCAGATGAAGTACTGGAAGTGCTGCATTCAGGCGTCCAGTCAGCGGGGCCTTACTGCATCCTGGGCCAGGCCATGCATCAGGACAGGGCACAGGAAGCCCTGAGTCCCCATGCTCGCGCTCAGCCTTTCTTTGAGAAGGGTGCAGTGCACATGTGCCCCCATGGTCTGGAACTTAACGTTTCTACCTTCCAGGTATCTTACTGTTTTTCTCCATCTCCACTGCTCAAGGCAGTCTTGTCTCAGTTCAGGACTACAGTAGCCTCTGTCCATTAAGTCTTTGTTTCCTTTTGCTTCTCCCTAATCTGTCCTCCACACAACAGCTACTGTCCATTTTTTTTTTTTTTTCAGATGGAGTCTGGCTCCTCTGTTGCCCAGGCTGGACTGCAGTGGCTCCATCTTGGCTCACTGCAACCTCCGCCTCCTGGATTCAAGCAATTCTCCTGCCTCAGCCTCCTAGCTGGGATTACAGGCACCCACCTACTTTTTGTATTTTTAGTAGAGACGGTGTTTCACCATGTTGGCCAGGCTGGTTTCGAACTCGTGACTTCAGGCGATCCACCCACCTCAGCCTCCTCTGCACCCGGCCCACTGTCCTCTTAAATCACATCACCTTCCTCTCCTGCTTAGGATCTTTGAGGCACCTACTACCCTTTTCCAGGCCCCTTCTACTCCTGACAGCTACTTTCTGGAAAGCTGCCCAGCTGTTTCCTGCTTCAGGGTCTCACACATCATTTGCCAGTAACACACCTCCCTGCTCACTCCTCCCTCAGCTTCCATTCTGACCCTTCAGAACTTACCACCTCACAGGTCCCGTTATCTGTCCTCATTGCTCCCACTGTTCATTACCTTTTTATTTAGCACTTAATATCAGATGTAATCATAATTACATGATCTGCTTTAAATTCCGTAAGAGAAGGGGATGTGTTTTCACAGGATCCAGCCTGGGGCTGGGATTTAACAAATGTCTGTTGACTGAATGTCCCAAGCCTGCGTCTTCATCTATAAAATGCCTTTAGATGACAAAACCCGTTCTCATGTATGGGGTCCTATGTACCAGATACTATGGTTTATATGCAGTTGTCAGAGTAATTCCCACCTCTCCGCCCACTTTACCAATGAGAAAACTAAGGCATGGGAATTTTATATAATCGGCCTCACACAGAATTAGAAAGAGATAACCTGAGCCCTCACTCTTCACTCTGGAGAGCAGCAAGACAGTGCAGGTGCCTGGTGAAGGTCGTGAGGGCTCCCACCCTCTCCCAGGGGATCAAGGATAAAGGAGCCTGCAAAGGACAGTAAAGACAACCAGGCACAGGGCTAGGTGACATGGGACTAAGCTCACAAATAGCACTCCAGCCCCTGCCTCCATCCAAAGGCTGCCAGGCTCCCGTTTGTCCACTGTGGACTTGCCATCTCTGTGACAGGCCAAGGCAGGCACAGATTCCTTGGGTGTCCTCAAAGAAGCAAGAAGCAAACCTGCCAAAGGGCCCAGAGTAACCAGGACCTAGTCCTAAAACTCAGCATGTGTCAAACCAAGTCTACACATCAGAACTGGTTTCTTCTGTCACATTCTCCCTGATGTGGACTCCCACCCCACAATGTCATTGTTTTGATAGTAACCCCAGAATCCAGTTCTCTTTCAGTTGTTAAAAGGTAAACACAAACAGCTCACTTCCACTGTATACTTTCATAACATGTGAAAAAGATTGCACAAATTATTTTTCATTTTAGAGTAAGAGTTTCAAGAAATCATTAAACTTCAAAGGATTTTCTCTTGTGCTTAAAAATAATGCTGTCAAATTGCTTCATACACTTTTTATAAGAGTTTAGGCAAGAAACATTACTAATGGTGTCATAAATAAGTATTATAACTTTATTAAAATGAAAAGACAATATTCAAAATAATGCAACAAAATGAATAAAATCCTTTGTCCAATACTGTACACATAATGCAGAAATCAGTGCATTTTTCTTAAGCATGTTTTAACCTTCATTTAATTCATACTAAAATATAATAAGCTTTAAATAGCTCAAATAATATTCAGCAGTTGAAACTGTAAACAGCTTGTTTAACTGTTAAAGAGAACATTGCGGTAATGTACCTCTGTTAGTGAGCACCTTCTCTTCTGTGCTTATCTATTCAAGATAAATACATTGAAGGATGTGAAAATAGGAACACAAACTATATGTCTCACTGCATCTGAGTGAAGCAGCCAGCTGTGAGAGTTTTCAAAGCAGAAAGATGCTGATGTGACCTCTGGAATTCAGACATACTGAGCTATTGGTCAGAAGTGTTTTACTTAAAAAGCAAACAATCCCCAGGAAATACTGAATAGGAACCAGCAACACAAGGCCAGCTTGTGTTGTATTTGTTTATTAATACAGTCTAAAAA
Source organism: Leontopithecus rosalia (assembly GCA_028533165.1). Taxonomy (NCBI): domain Eukaryota; kingdom Metazoa; phylum Chordata; class Mammalia; order Primates; family Cebidae; genus Leontopithecus; species Leontopithecus rosalia. The sequence continues at coordinate 6,212,470 of CM052659.1, forward strand.
AACAAAAGCAAAACCACAACACACATCCCCAAATATTAACTCTCAATCGCATAGCTAATTGCTTCATTATTTTGTAAAACTGACATCCTAAACACTGGCAGCTAGTGTACTTTTCCATTTGAATCTAACATACCGTCTCTAATAAGGCCCACACTATGACGAGCCACTTCAGTGGGTGGAGCTGTAAGGGAAAATTAGTCACTAGTTCTATTATCGTTTTATTTTTCAAGATGTGCGACATGTACAGGTGACAATATGGTTGCCAAGTAAGCTGCTCTCCCTCCCTCAACAAGATGCAACATGAAACCTGGAAGCACAAGGCCTTGGATGATTTTTCACCTGGGTAGGGATACCCATGTAAAGAATGGATACCCTGCCCTCCATGGAAAGGACTGCCTGCAAAAATAAATGAAACAAAATAGAACAGGCCTAAAAGCCAGAAATCTTCAAACTTATTAAACAAAAATTTTTTTAATGATTCTGATCTAAACAATACTGTATTGTCTTCCATTTGCTCAATTTTCAGTCTATTAGGACTCCTTTCTCCAGCTTGAGTTTATTATTCTGAATATATATTACTCTAAGATAGTAACTGATGGGTTAACCTGCAGCTATGGTCTATGGTTATACTGCGAGTTTATATATAGGTATGTCATGTATGCATATATAAAAAGCTTTCCCATCCTCCCCTCCCCACCATCACATCTTTAAATTATAGACTTGAATTTTTCCAATGCTAACAAAATCGGGGTTTCTCAGCATAACAGCATCTCACAACTGCTCTAACCCTTCCATATTAAGACACAGTTCAACTATTTTATTTTGTAATTTTTCTGTGAACTTCAATCAAAATGGAAAACTGAGAGCCATTTGCTCCTCTGTAACCTCTGCTGAACCATGACCCCAAGGTCTAAGGAGAAACCACATAGGAGAAATGTTTACGCTTCACGTGGCCCCCCAGATCCATTTTTGTTTTTGAGTCCGGCTTCTCTGTGGCTGAAGCTATACCGCAGTCAGCAGGTAATGGCTGGATCTGGGCACTTGCATTTGTTTCTTCTGCTTCCCTAAAAAATTTTTCATATTTGTCCAGGTATGGTGGTCGCTCAGGTAGTAGGTAATAATGTGTTGAACTAACCTTCTTCCCATTCTCAATAATGGGCAGAATGCAAGGAACCTTATTGGCAGATCCTTCGCTGTTCTGTCTCTGCAGGGCTTTGCTGCTGACATACTTGGGATCAGGGGCAAAGCTCTGTGTTGGGGGCATGACCCCATTGAGGTAAGACGGGAGGCTTTTGGGACTCGGTGTGCGCGAGTTACTCGGTGACAAAGGTTCTCTTGGCGGTACTTTCGGAGGCCTGTCTTCATCACTATAGGTGCTCGAAGTAACTTCTGCTGACCATCTTCTATAATCTGGCTTTACTGGCCTAGGAGGTATGGGAACTCTGGGGGGAACCTCAGGTTTGTCTTCATCGGAGTTAGGAGAAGCTCTGTGTATGCAACAGCTGGATATCCTTATGGCTGGCTTGTTAAAGGAGCCAGCTGGTCCCGAATGAGACCTTCTTAATCTTCGGTGGGTCTGAGGTGGAGGAGGATTGGGATCTGGGACACCTCCATTTTGGTCAGACATGTAGCTGAGGTCTGCTGCAGAAACAGTCGGGGTATCAAAATATGCATAGTTAATTTGTCCACACCCACGGAAGCTTCGCCTGCCAGGAACATCATACTTGAAATCAGAAAGTGTAGAGTCTTCTAAAAGGAAGTCTGTATCTGAGCTAGTTAGGAATTCTACCTCACAGTCTGTGTCATCCAGAGAGATGGATTCGGAGATTGGCAATGGTGGAAGAGGCCGAGAACCCCGTTCACAAAGCGGGGCACAGGGGAAAAGGGAAGAGGAGTTTTTGATGGGTGTCAGTGGAGGAGTGGAAGCACAAACCCCGTTCACTGTGAGTTTCTTAAAACCACATACAACTTGATCCTCTTCATGTGGTCCCAAGTTTTCACTTGGGGGAATAAGAAGAGGGGGCAAGGTGGTCTTTTGAGATGGACCATTTTCTGCAAAGCAGTGGCCATTCATCGGAGCAGATCTGGAAGCGTGCCCTAGAATGAACAAGAGATGTTAAGAAAAGATCCACAATCCTCTCTCTACCTGTGTGAGGGGAGAGTGCCCCAGCTACCTATGCTTCCACAGCTTTCTTCCTCAATTGTGAGTGAAACACCTGACTGCTGTCACCCTGAAAACACCCATGCAACCACGACAAGTGTAATTAGAGACTAGAAGATTGTTACCCCACATGGTGTGGTTCAAAGAACAAACTATCTCTTCTATCTCCCTCGGACATGTGCACAATGCACACCCACACATCACAGGCAAGTTTTGTGACGTGTGCAAAATTTGCAGAAGACGAACAGCATATAATTTACATGATACCATACAAGCCTTGCCACTGAAGACATGTGACAATACTAGGCACGCAGGGTACCAGTGAGATAAGACCAAGTTGTTACTGCTAGCACATCACATCATTCGTGAGTGAATGGACTTGCTTGCAATGTGTTCAAGTCACACGCAGCTCTTGACAAAGATACAAGGAACATAATATTCACATTAAGCAGATTATTTTCTAAAGTTTTGAGGAATATTTCTACTGTTTTCATCTATTACTGTCAAACATGCATTCAATACTAGTAAGAAAGGTGGGAGGTCTTGTCTGAGGTTTCATGAAGTAAAGTATGCATCATAGCTGAAATGAGAGCTGATTCTTGATTTTAGAAGATCACATGTCCACAAACAGTCCTACCTAGGAATCAGTGACCCGGGATGGAGGCAGAGTACAATAGCTTAAGAAAAACACAGTTATCTTCTGAATCTGTTGCCACTAGGGGTCAGGCTGTTGTTGGAAATAATTCAGGTTTCCTCATTTTAAAAAATAATGCTGGAAGACAAACTAACCTGAATCCAGACAGTTCTCAAACGCTTTTTCAGAATACGTACCAAGTGGTATTAGGTGCTCCTGAGCAGAAGGGTTCAGATCGTAGGCCATGGTTGTGGGATCAATATTTAAAAAGTTGCTGAAAGGAGGAAGACACCTTGGTCACAAACAAAGAGCAATCATGGCCTCTCTCATTTTAGCATCGCACATTCATCCAGATTACAGCAGCATGACAGTCTCTACTTACTTTGTAAACTCACTGCGACGGCTCCAGCAGGTCTTCTTCATATTCCCCATGGCTTGGCCATTATGTAGAAATCCAGTTTTTAATGGGACTCTGATCTCCTGAGCAGCGATCCCTGCTGTTGACATTGTGCCTTATTCTGGGACATCTCCAAACCGGTGAGGCCCAGGCATTTTAAAATCAACCAGTAGTTTTCATTCCCTAGGGCAGGTAGAAAAGATGAGAGAATAAAGAGAACAATTCAGAAACGCCTCCATTAGGACAGTCTATTACAGCAAAGCTAATATGAGAGAATCTGGGGGATGCTGAATAGAAAAAATTAGTTGTGAACTTTCACTTAATTCTTACTTAATTATTGCATCTCATGAGGGTACTTAAATGTTAACACTAAAAATAATTTTTGTGTAAATGCTAATCCAAAAGACATGAAATGTTTGGGTGAAATGAGAAATAATCTATTGCCAACAAAAGCAGACCTCCTACTGCAGAGCCTGATCGTTGCACAACAAATCACACTTGCTTGCCAATGCACACGGACCCTTCCCTAACCTCTTAAACCAGCCTTCTAAGCTACAGCTGCACTGGGCATGAAGCACCAGGGAATCCTGCTAATTTTTCCCAAGCTAAAAAGGTAATTTAAGAAACCACTGTATTTTATGCTGCTAATAATTTATGCTAATATTCACTAAAACCCAATGCTGGAATTAAGCAAGAGTTGCTACAGTATTGGCATCTGACTACCCTAGGGTCTAGCATTTATTTGGATTTTGTATTTCAGGGTTGGCCAAAGGAAAACAAATTATCCAGTTACTACTTGTTCAAGCAACAAATAGTAATGGATGAAGATACTAATTTCCATTATCCTGTAAAAATCAAGTTCTGCAAGATTACTAGCTTCAGTGGAAGCCTGGGACAGCTTCCTCCCTCCCTTTTAAAGGCAAACTTAAAGGTACATTCTTTACATTCTCCTTTGTGAAATGCCCAGTAACTCATAACTTGCTTAGCTGCAAGGCATGGATAACAAAGGCTAAGTACATTTTTCTTAAATTAGCAGTTCCTCAACTTTAGGACCCTAACCCCCCTTGTCAGATGTTACATGTCTGGAGTCTTCTATGGCCCCTTTTTCACTCTCCTTTTTTATTATTTGTTATATAAGGGTTAATAAGCCTCTGCTGTCTTCAGATAGCCAAGTTTACTTATGGTAAGTTTAGGGTTTTTTCCTAAGGCACCAGGACATTATTTGTCAACCATCTGTATAACACTGACCCCTTTTGGGGCATGTACATATACACACTATAACACATTCTTATTCTCTCACTAAATATTAGAAAGGGATTAGTGCAAATAGCATCTGCACACCTACTGAGTGCTGGGCACTGCAAGGGACTGAACATGACTATGACACATTTGCTGGAGCGAGAGGTATACAGGTTTGTTTTTTTTTGTTTTTTAAATTGCTCAGCAACTTCCAATCTATTATTTACAAATCTGTCACCTCCTACTAGACTGTAAGCTCAGGACACAGGCTGTGTCTCAATCACCTTTTAATAATCAGTACCTGGAACATTAGTAGGTGCTTCAGTAAGTGAATGTTTGTTGAATGAATGATTGTATAATACCATCTAATTATCATAATCAGCATCAACTCAATATACACATTGTGTAAGGTATAGGATGTTTTTAAAGCTAAAAACCTTTTAAAAATACTCTGCAAGTGTTTATTAATATTTTCACATTAAAAAGGAACACTGTGATAGTCAAATTCTACAGGTGAAAGATTTCAGGAACACAGAGAAGGATGGATCCAATGCCCGGTTCTCTGCATTTTACCCTTCCACAGTCAGTTGTTCTGATATACCAGGCAGAGATTTTATAATAAGAGTTAAAATATTATTTCAGATAGTCAAGCATTATTTTTCCTTAAATCAATCTCTCAAATATATGATAAAGAAAAGAAAACATTCTGTCATTTAAGAATTCTAAATTATTGGGAGGTCTTTTGAGGACTGGTTTTCAGATTACTGAAATGAAGCAACCGTGTTATCTACCATCAAGCTATAAAAAATTTAAAAACCAATTTAAAAATATTGCTAGCCTCTCCCTCTGTGTACTTAGCCCAGTGGTTTCTCGAACTTTTTCTAAGCATTCTACAAGCACTGGCAAGACTATGAGGAAAGTGTCTGTGGTAATATAAAAATGAAAGGCAAGATAGGAAGAAGAATATGGTATTTAAGTAGTTTGAAAGCACACGTTTGAAGATCGCTCATCCAGATTACAGGAAAACGCTGCAGGGGATTCTGGAGGCCCAACCCCCACCTGTCTGCAAGCCAACAAGTACTACTAGTAATTACTGTGTGTCAGCCTCCTAATGCCATCTAAATCTTTGCTTTCAACAGAATGATTGTGTAACTATCGCCTCTGCAGAAATTGCCTTGGAATTCTAAACTTACATTTCAGTGGTCACTTAAAATCATTTATATGTTCTAGAAAAAGTTATTTTTTATTCATTGTTTCTATCACCTACTTGTTAGCTTTCTTAAGAAAAAAATTTTTTTAGTATAAAAAGAATTGTGTTCACTAAGCCAGCTCACTTCTGACCACAATAGTGTCTTTGTGTATTCATAGAAGGTGACCTGCCTCTAAATTTCAATGGGGAATTGTGAAATGGGCCATGTTATGAAACTGTCCGAACTTCCTACTTGCTAGCATGGGAGATGAGGGGAGCAATATAACTGCCATGTTCTCTTCTTTTGGAAAATAACTTTAAACTGTAAGACTCAACAAGGGCAATGTGCTACAGGTTTGGAAGCAAGCTTTAAAAAAATGTTCCTCAGATTGTAAACTGAGGGTATGAAACCACCTGAAACTTTTTCTATCTTTCTAAAAACCTTCCAGTATTCAGTGCAAATGAAAGGGGGGGAGGAAATCAATCAATTTTACCAACCTCAAGCTAAAAAGAAACAAACTCTTCCCAAGTGAAATTTAATGCTGCAGTTGTTCACATTTTATCTGTCTTGCAACTAAATAGGAAAGCAATTGCAAAAATATACCTATGTGGGAAAATCAATATCTAAAAGTACAAGATGGCATTATGTTATGGAATGCAAAAACAGGAAAGCGAATGTTAATCCAGGCAGCATGGTTTAGACGAGGCCCCAAATAACCTAAGGCATAACTTTTCCAAACTTCATGAACTAGCCTTTTTAGTGGGTCAAAAATGCAGTGAAACACCAAATTTCAGATGTGAACCATCTTTTTCTGTTAACATAACTTGATTCTTTTTCAAATTCAAGGGAAAAAATGTAACCCTAAAATCATTTGTTTCTTGAGGTTATCCTTTTATTAATCCACTTCTATAGCTTCAACTCATAGCTCCTGAATCAATGACTCCAGCCTGGCTCAAGCTTTAGCTTTGCATTTCCTATTGTCTGGTGATTATCTTTCCACTTGGATGGCCCTCTGGCATCTCAAACTCTACAAACCAAACTCCTCCTTTCACTTCGTACTCCATCCCCTCCCCAAACCAGTTCAGGGTCTAAGAGGATCTTACTTCTTTCTTAAGGCACCATTTTTAACCTTAGGCCATGTACATTCAACTGCCAACTTCCACAGACTACTTTTACCTGGTTTCTCAAATCTTAGCCTTCCATTCACAGGCATTATTCTTCCTGGGTCTGGAAATACGCAACCTATTCTACACACCAGTACCAGTTCAACACCCCTCAACAACAGCTCAAACTAAGATCTGCTGCTGCTTAAAAAAACTTCCAAGTTTCCTAAATAAAACCTCCTCAGACTGGCACTTAAGGCCTCCACAATATAAACCTAATCTATATCTTCAAGCTCTTTTCTATTTTCCCCAAATCTCTGCTAGAATTCGATTCATCCTTTCAGGTCAACTCTACCCTACCTTCTCCACGAAGCCACTCCCTTTTATGAAACACCAGAGCAGCAGCTCTGTTCTGGGCCCCACTTCCCCTTCCACCCTTCAAATCATCTAAGACAGAACTGATGTCTGATTTATGCTTTCTCCTTGTAGATCTTGGTGTCATTCATGTCTATTATTTACTAAATGGATACTGAGAAAATATCCAGGCCGGGCGCGGTGGCTCAAGCCTATAATCCCAGTACTTTGGGAGGCCGAGGCAGGTGGATCACAAGAGATCGAGACTAACCTGGTCAACATGGTGAAACCCCGTCTCTACTAAAAATACAAAAAATTAGCTGGGCATGGTGGTGCATGCCTGTAATCCCAGCTACTCAGGAGGCTGAGGTAGGAGAATTGCCTGAACCCAGGAGGCGGAGGTTGTGGTGAGCCGAGATCGCGCCATTGCACTCCAGCCTGGGTAACAAAAAAAAAAAAAAAAAAAAGAAAATATCCATCTCATTTTTAACAAATGATTACACAAAAGATTCACATACACTGTGGGTCAGTGAAGAGCTCAGGGAAAAAGCAGATTTATAAAGGATATACCTAATGTGTGCTGGAATGAGGCGACTGCCTAATAATAATGTAACAAGACTGCGATATGTAACAGGAAGGAATTTTTATTAAATTCATTCCAGAATTCAAAGTAGACAGTTTGTAAACAGAGTAAACTTATAAGCTTCAGTGGTTAACAGTGTAGCTTTCTAAACTGGTTTCTGTTACAGCTTATTGACGTGAAGCAATTGGTGGGGGCACTTTGTGAAAACAGTGTTTTACCTTCTCTTAAAACACAATTCCTTCTAGACTGTGTTTTTGCTGCTAAATGTAAGGTTACTTTCATTTTTCTAAGTGACACCAAAAAGCACACTGCACTTTCTTCATTAAGGTGAAATCACATGCCTTTAGCTTGAGGATAGTCTCTTTGAAACTGCTTAAAAAAAAAAAAAAAAAAGGAACGTAAGCTACCTTAAGGCAGTAACCTAGATATGCTTACCTTACCACCAGATCTCATTAATAATCTCAGAAGCCATCCATGGGAGGAGGAGGGGCACATTTTTGTCATACAACTCATCCAGTTCTGCCCAGTGCTTCCTTATTTAAGAGTGTGATGTAATTTCCTCCTTTCAATCTGGTTCTAGAACCTGATTTCTGTTTATTCAGGGTGATAAATGGTCTTTTCAGTTCCATTTAAGAAGTACCTAACATTAAGTACTTCCATAACCAGGGAGGATAATAAGGTAACTACATTTAGAGGCAAAACTGATAAAAAGAAACTGATTTAAGAACATGACAAACTCCATGATATTAGATCTTCCCCAAATATACCAATCTCTGCATGTTTATGTTTACTTAAAAAAAAATCTAAAATAATCACCTATGAGAACATTAAAAAAAAAATCCACCCAAAAATATCCCCCCCCTTTTTTTTTCAAATGAAGTCTCGCTCTTGCCACCCAGGCTGGAGTGCAATGGCGTGATCTCGGCTCACCACAACCTCAGCCTCCCAGGTTCAAGCGATTGTCCTGCCTCAGCCTCCCGAGTATCTGGGACTACAGGTGCCTGCCACTACGCCCAACTACTTTTTGTATTTTTAGTAGAGACAGGGTTTCTCCATATTGGTCAGGCTGGTCTCGAACTCCCAACCTCAGGTGATTTGCCTGCCTTGGCCTCCCAAAGTGCTGGGATTACTGGCGTGAGCCACTGCGCCTGGCCCAGATTTCATTTTAATAGCCTATGATTTAGGGGTAGGAAAAGAAAGAGGGAGGTAAGTTAAGAAAACTTTCTTAGTTTCACTCTGCTACCATGGCAAGCATAAATAGCCTTTAAATTAAAAACAGAGATGACTTTTAAAATAATATCATATTTTAATGTAATTAAAATACTCCTGCATGAATTCAAGAAAATCTTGATGGCTTTAGTAAATATTAAAATGTATTTCAATGTGGTAAAGATGAACATTTATGTCTGTGTTTGCCACTCCATTCCTCAGGTGCTCTTAAACATGTCCAGAACATAATGGGCCATTTATAGGTGGTGAAGTAGAGGCAACAGAAAAAATAATTTATCTTCAAATTGTCAAATACAAAATAAATGACATAATTTATTCAATAATTCAAAATGCTTTCCAGCCAGGTATTTTAAGAAATGGTAAGCTAACAAAAAACCCATTCCCTCAACTACCATAATCCAGTCTTTTCACTCACTGAAGCCTCCTACACAATTTTAGTGCGACAGCAGAAAGTAGGAGCAGGAATATATGTTCTTTTGTCCTTTGTATTTTTCCTACAGAGTAGCACAAGCAGTACCTATATATACTCACACAGGGGAGAAAAATATTATTTCTTTTTGACATCCACACGATAGATTATTTCTTATTATAAAAGCGAATTCTAGTCTAAAGACGATGAGCACAATGGTCTAATGATGGGACGCAAGTCTTTAAAACTTCAAATTTATTTAACAAGCATTTAAGTCATCCAATGGGTAACTCTAGATTATTACAATTAATATAAAACCATTAATAATAACTAACATTCACTGGACCTACAACTGCCAGGCAAGCATTGTTCTAAGTGCCTTATGTCTCTTAACTTATTTCATCCTCTCTATAATGCCATCAGGTGGGCTACAATTATTACTCTCACCTACTTGAGGCAGCGTTAAAGAACTTGCTCAAGGTCAAACCTGGTGAGCGATGGGGCCAGGACCTCAACCAGACAGCCCGGCTTCAGTGTCCAGGCCCTTCACCAACACCCCACATTGCCTCTTCCAGTCCCTAGAGCTTTTTAAACTGGTGAAATAGGATCTTACTGAGTAGAATGCTCAACTTTTAAGGGTAGCACAGATGCTTTCTTTTTTGGATTTACTGGTAGTAGTTTTTCTCATAGCTAATGAAAGAAAGTTCATGTTCCCTTAAATTCTTCTATTACAAGTTATTAATTGTAGATCTGGCCTATGTATCCTATAAAATGGGTGGGTTAAGGCATCAATTTGACATTCTATGACCACTTCAAACAATTATTTTGAAGCCCTCCATCTTTAACAATACATTGAAGCCCCACCACAACAGAACCCTTTACAACATGGTATTTGATACTACACAAGTCTGTTTTTACTTGTAATAAGGGGTTATTACATATACCCAATGGGCCTCTTTTTAATACTCTTTCACAGCATGGATCCCAATGATGGCATTATAATCACACTGTATGGTAAAATCCGGAATTTAATAATAGAATACCTTATATTTGTAAAGCACTCTACAAGTTACAAAGCACCTTCTTACACATTATCTCACTTGATCCTCACAACATCCCTGTAAGAAGAGGCAGAGATTATAATCTCCGTTTTGCAGATGAGGAAACAAAGTGAGGTTAAATATCTTGCTATAAGCAATAAGGCTATCATGGCTCTTCTGTCATATAATCCAGCATTTTCCCCACACTTTCACTACCTCTCTGCTCTATAGTATCTTCCTTTTAGGTAACAACCTCGTTTCTCCTTGTAACATTCCGGTTTATCAATGGAGAAACTGAAGCAAAGGGCTGCTAAGTTAAATGCTGAAGGCCTAACCACAAGTCAATAGCAGAGACCGGAACAGAAACTCAACTCATAGTGCTCATTCAGCTAAAAAATTCTTAGAGGGCAAGGATTAATTCTTTTCCCAAATATTTATCAAGTGTTTATTCTAGCTTAGATACCATGTGAGGTGAAAAAGAGATACGGCTGCTGCCTGAAGAAGCCTTCCATCTAATGAGGGAGGAGAATAAACAAGCAAGCAAACAATTTCGGATGGCCATACCTTCCAAGGAAACAAGCAGGGTACAGCAACAGGATGAGGGGGTAGAGGAGAACATATTTACACAGGTGGTTTGGGAAGGCCTGAGTAGGTGACTTTTACAATAGAAATCTAAAGGCTGAAAAAGAGGCATCCCTGATAAGAGTCAGAAGACAATTCTACTGAGCGAATAGCTGTTTAAAAAACAATCTGTGATGAGCCCAGTTCCACATCTAGGGTACTGAAATGAGAGCTTCTGGACAATGTTTTCTAATCCTTATCTTCCTATTGTTTCCAACCTGAAAAGGGCTCCATTTCTGTAGCCAAAGCCCCACTTTTTTTTTTCTTTTTTTGAGACGGAGTCTCCCTCTGTCACCAGGCTGGAGTGCAGTGGCACGATCTCGGCTCACTGCAACCTCTGACTCCCTAGTTCAAACTATTCTCCTGCCTCAGCCTCCTGAGTAGGTGGGATTACAGGTGTGGGCAACCACACCTGGCTAATTTTTGTATTTTAAGTAGAGATGGTGTTTCACCATGTTGGCCAGGATGGTCTCAATCTCCTGACCTTCTGATTCAAACGCCTTGGTCTCCCAAAGTTGGATTACAGGTGAGCCACCATGCCCTGCCCCCCTTTTTTTTTTAAAGACAGGGTCTCACTTTGTCACACAGGCTGTAGTGCAGTGGTCTTGGCTCACTGCAACCTCTTCCTCTCAGGCTCAAGCAATCCTCCCACCTCAGCCTCCTGAGTAGCTGGGACTACAGGCATGTGCCACCATGTTCAGATAATTTTTGTGGTTTTTTGTAGAGATGGGGTTTCACCATGTTGCCCAGGTTGGTCTCATACTCCTGGGCTCAAGCCATCTGCCCACCTTGGCCTCCCAAAGTGCTGGGATTAGAGGCATGAGCCACTGAGCCTGGCCAAAAGCCCCACATTTTAAAGACACATTCATTGAGTCCTGGAAGAGTGGTCTTTTTGTAATATTGCCCAATTTATGGTGTGAGGAGTTGGACTACAGTATCAACAAAGACTTCAAATCTCAGAATCCTCCCCGCCACCTTCTGAAATCACTAACTTTTCCCTACCTTAAAATGAATTTTCTGTTAAGCTAACAACTTTTTTTTTTTTTTGAGAAAGAGTTTCGCTCTTGTTACCCAGACTGGAGTGCAATGGCACGATCTCGGCTCACCGCAACCTCCGCCTCCTGGGTTCAAGCAATTCCCCTGCCTCAGCCTCCCGAGTAGCTGGGACTACATGCGCGCACCACCATGCCCAGCTAATTTTTGTATTTTTAGTAGAGACGGGGTTTCACCTTGTTGACCAGGATGGTCTTGATCTCTTGACCTCGTGATCCACCAGCCTTGGCATCCCAAAGTGCTGGGATTACAGGCTTGAGCCACCATGCCCGGCTTAGCTAATAACTTACATTTAGGACCCTCAAACTCATTCACCTCATCTACCTTTACAAAGCATATGTTTATGCTGTGTGAACAACGGCAGAATACCACAACTGGACTGCATTTATGGAGGGAGTTATTCCTTAGCTTTTATAAAGCCAGACACCTGCAAAGGATGCTAAATGTATCCAGATGATGAAGTATCAATTCAAATTTATTTAAATTAAGAGCAGAGTTGTTTCTCTGGTAGAGGGAGCCTCTGCCATTCAAATTCCTGGAATTACCCTTGGCACCTCCTTCTCCCTCCTCTGCTCCTTTCTAAAGCAATCTGATGGTATGCAGACAATCAGGTCAGTTTCAAGCATGTTAGATTGTACCTGTAATTTAGGCAAATTGCTTTGAAAAGCTACCATTAGTTTTAGCAGAAAGGAACTATTATCTAGCTCAACTTTTAAGAAGCAACAGCAATCAAGAGTTACTTTCATACAAAAACTCAAGCATAATTAAATCTTATAAAGACTGACCAGTATTTATTGTGAACTGCAAGTAGGAAAAAATCAATGATTGAAACAATAGTTTTACTTGTCAAAAACAGGAATAATTCAGACATTTAATAATAACAGCCATAAAAAAATTAAACGGATTTGCTTTCCAACCCTTATCATTGACTGGTCCAATCCTGCTGAGCCTTGAAAGGCAAAACATGCTTTCATGCAATTATTTATCAGCATCATCAGCTATGCAAGACTGCATAAGACCAGCTACACAAGGCAAAGTGCCTACCCTTAAGGAGTTTACAATCTAATATATCTGTCAGGTTATAAAATCGTTAGTCCAAGACCTCTATCACTTATCCGCTGTCCACTGGAACACGCAGGTGAAAATAAACCTCTGCTTGGAGTGAAGGGAATGAAAAATAGTCTCTGAAGTCCATGCTAAATGCTCCGTAATTTTCTCCAAACTTGCTAATATCTGGAAAAGAGCTTGCTTGGTAACATATTGGTAACCAATTATAGCCAGCATGTTAGCAAGAAACCAGCTTCTTTTATTTCAGTCTTTGCAAAATTCAGTTACCTGCTGATATAGGTACCTAGTCTGTCTTTGGTCTGTACCTAGTCTTTGGTCTCTGTTCAAATAAAATTTCACTTAAGCTTGTATATTGTAATTACAGAAAGGTAAGCAAAGAAATGCAGTTAAAAAAACAGGTACGTTGAACTTGGATGTTCAAGTCTCAACAAATTTGTACCCATTACGTTCTTACACATTTATAAAAGGCTAAACATTTGTTCTGGAAGGGAAAAAAAGGGCATTTTAACCTCACCTTTCTTCACCCCTGACAGTTGCCTAGAAACCAGTCTTGCCCTACCTGTGTTGCAGGTGTACCTCAAGTCACCACCACATCTCTTTTAAAGCTACAGTCTCCATTCTGACTGACTTAAGTTTATGACTAACAAGCTATTCATATTTTTATCAGGTAAGAGACTGGTTTCTTTCATGCAATGATGAAATCCTAATAAAGACTTAGCAAGCACCAATACAGCACCATTCATGGTTAAGGAGTCATCTAATTTGTACGGGGCTACGACACACATAGAAATACACACGAAATTCCCAGTAAGCCTTCAGGTCTTGAGCACAGAATTCTGCAGCCCCTTTCCATTCAAAGCAAAGAATCGTGCTCAGACATTCCCAGCAAAGAATCAGGTTTCTAAGAGGGAAGGAAGCGTTCAGAACGGCTCAGACGCATTTTAAAATACTGACTTCGGAATCACCATCGCCGCTGGGAGATCAGGCAGAGGGACCGGGGCTGACCGCCAAGGAGAACCAGCGCCGGCCGCCGCCAGCCATCGCCGAGCCGCCAGCGGCCTCCCATCCCGGCTTTCGGGACCGGACTGACGCGCACACGGTGCGAACGAGACAACACAACCCCGACTTTTACAAAGGGAAAAACAACAACAAAAACGAGTCCCCAGCCCCGAAGCCGCTCGTCCCCGCCGGGCAAGCCCGCCAGCGCGGGCTGCGGGACGAGGACCCTCGTGCTCCGCGGTCCGGGTGCTGCGGGGACGTGTCCCGCGCGCTCGGGTGCATGGCCCCCGCCAGCCGAGGGGCCGCGCGGCGACCACTGCCGGTGTGGAGAAGAAGGCGGGCGCCGGCACCTCACGGCGTCCCCAGGCCCGGGCTGCGCCGCCGAGGAGGGTCCCGCCCTCCGCACCTCAGGGAGAAGCCCGCGAGCGCCAGGCCGGCCCCTCCCTCCGTCCCGGAGGAGACTCCGCGTCGCGGCGACCCTCCCCGGCCCTCCGCGCCCCCGCCCTGGCGTCGGAGAGCCGCCTGGATCCCGGCGCCCGGTGCTGGGGGCCTGAGTGAGCGGAGCGCTGCGCGGCCCTCCCCACCCCCTCAGCGCGCCAGGCCCCTTACCCCGGAGGAGCGGCGGCTGTCCCGCGGCGCCCTCCCGCGCATGTCCGTCCCGGCTGGCTCAGCGCCGCGGGCTCAGGGGCCCGGACATCGCGCAGGCGCCTCTCGCTAGCTCGCGGTACCGCTAACACTCTGCCTTGCACTGGGCCGCCGTCGCCGCGGCTGCCGCCGCCGCCTCTATATATAGTGTTTACGCTGGGCGTGAGGTCGCCGCGCCCCGCCCCGCCTCCTTCCGCAGCCAATCAGGGCGCGCGCCGCTTAAAGGGGCCATGCCGCGGCGGAGGCGTTTGCGCGAGGCCCACCGTGGCGTAGCGCGGCGCTGCAGGGAGTCGACTTTGTCTCCGGGGAAGGCGTCTCTGGGCTGACCGGGGCCAGAGATCCATCCACTCCTCTGCCCGAGCCGTGCGGCAGCTGCGGAGGCCCGGGAGCCCGTCAACGCCGAGCTTTCCTCAGAAGCCTGCGGGCACCCGGGCCTCGGCCGCGGTTCCTGCCCGAACTGAGGGCACCTCGCGCCTCGCGTGGGATTTCCCATAAATTCAGGCTCCGGGCAAGATTGTGTGTTTTTCCCTCTCCGTGGGCCGCCGCTGGCCGTGTGGGCCGAGAAAGCCCTGGTGGGGGAGAGGGGAGCCGGTGAGGGTCGGCGAGGGACTGAGGGACAGTGACGGGCTGTGTGCGACAGTGAGGGACTGTCTGGGGCAGTGAAGGACAGTGTGGGATGGTGAGGGACGGTGTGGGCCGGCGAGAGGCGGTGAGGGATGGTGTGGACAGTGAGGGACAGTGTGGGACAGCGAGGGACTGTGTGGGACGGCGAGGGACTGTGTGGGACGGTGTGGGACAGCGAGGGACTGTGTGGGACAGCGAGGGACTGTGTGGGGCGGTGTGGGACA